>VZRN01006642.1:345508-367446 GCA_013397935.1 Dasyornis broadbenti | reverse complement strand
TTTAATTAACACAGTGATTTATGAAGCACTAAGCTGAGCTGAGCATCCCCTTGTTTACTTTGGGCAAACTGAGTGACAAAAATAGACTGTTTAATGGCATTTTCCTGTACCAGGCAGTTGTCGTTATCCCACAACATATTTATGGCATGGTGATATAAATTGAAGTAGATTGTATTGGCACTGCCAGCATTAGTAAAATATTCCATTTGTAATACATCTAGCACTGCAGCTCTTCATTGTATTGCCAGTGGAATATTCAAAATACGCATCATTGACAAAAGTCTGCTTTCCCCAAAGTAAGTGGAAATTCTAGATGCTGAAATAAGAGCAGAATTCAGCTAGTGAGAACTTCTGAAATGGAAAGTCGAATACCGGGTAATGATTTTTTTTTTTTTAATAAAAAAAAGATTGTGCTGTCTAACAAAGTTTAATGAATATTCTTAAAGATGTGCAACTACATATTTACATAGGCATTTTACATTTTCTTAAAGTATTTCGATAGCTACATGCCAAAAATGATATCAGATGTAGTACCTTTGTCAATCTGGCGAACTTAATTTAGCCTTTCTAGCATGTCTGCTCTATGATCCTCTCTTAGAGTCATAATATTTCTTCCATACTGGCTGGATTCAGGGTACAACATAGACTGTCTGGGAATAAATCAGGATTATGTAGAGCAAGTGGCTGTTATTTATGGGACCGTTGTTCACCGGCGAAGAAGTTGAAGTGTTCGTAGCTGGTATGATGGGAACTGCGAGGAAGAGACCCCCGAGACTGCAGGAGACGTTTTCCTTTTCTCACTTCCCTGCCTGGCACCTGAAGAAGAAATTTCAAGGAAAGGCCTGCTTTGTCTCTGCAGCTTCAGACAGAAGCCGACCCACTGGAGATGCAGGCGGGAGAGAATTTAGCTGTTAAAGTCAAAGAAATATTTTCTGATTAGGTGTGAACTGATTTTATTATTTTTCCCTAAAGGCTTATAAAGTGACCCACTTTAGGTAACTTTTTATGAAGTATCAAAAAGCATTTATCCAATGCCAGAGCAGCTGCTGACAAATTTCAAGCTTTTATTTCAAAGCATGAAACAGTTAAGTGGTTGGAAGAGTATTTTTAAGCATGAGAAAAGCAAAGTAATGTGAAGAGCTGTGCATTTATTTTGAGATGTCTGTAGTCCCAGTTCTCATGAATTTTTACTTGGTGTGGTGATCTAGCCAGCTCACATGACACTTCCCAGCTTTCATCTCACTATTTTTCTGAATACAAATAAAATCAACAAACCCCAAAATCAAACCACCAGCTCCCCCAAATCTCGATGTAAAACAAAACCACCAATTTGAAGAATTTCCTTCCAAGTCACTGCATTTGCCTGAAAGCAGTGTTTTAAAATGGGAAATGTCAGATGATCTGCCCGATAGGTGCTGTGGTTATTTCATGTGCTTGCAGACACAGCAGAGAGCTACAATTCTGACTTCGGTGGGTGTGTAAGAGCACAGCGGAAAGGATGGAACTGATTTCGTTTGGATAACTCAAAGAGGTGAAGCTCCCCACTAGCAAGTCCCATGCAATGTCAGCATCCCAATAGTTATGTATTTTGAACCTTAGTTATTTATTAAGTAAAGCCGGTTTTGAGTCAAAGTTCAGATCTTACCAACACTTACCCAGCACAATTTGTGGTAAAATTAAACATGTTTGCAGGATGTCCCCCTGTAATTTTCACTTGTGACTAGTTAGTTTTGCTTCCTTGAGTTTTAGGAGTTTACATGTAAATATCTGAAAGCTTTCTGGAGTGACTTTTTCTTGGTCTTCAGAGATGTCTTTCAACTGAGCACTGGAAAATCAAGACTACTAAAATCACTGGGAACATGACTTGGAGCAGTTTAGCATTGCAGACCTGACTTTCCTTTCTCCCTGGGAAGAATTTCACTGGAAACTGACTTGCACTTAAAGAAATGAAATTTGCCTAAAGTGTTAAGTAACATGTGTTTTCTTGTAGGGAAAAAAATCCAAATATTCATGAACATTCAAGGTCTCCTTGATCTGTGAAGTTGCTGATGGGCCTTCCTGCAACAGCCCGGGTTACAGAAACTTAAATTTATAAACCAAACATATTCCCTTGATAAATAATCAGGAAATCAGAATATTTTTAGGAACAGTTAGACAGCGGAAAACTCCGTCTGAAGTGATTACTCATGCTCACTTTAAAAAACTGTCAGTCAGTACCAGTTACCAGATTTTCTACAAACCAGAAGAGCGGAGAAAGGGAGAGGCTTGTAGAATTGGACATAAAAGGCAGCTTTGGAACAGTCTGATAGTTGCTCAGAAGATATAACACAGACTTAACTACCAAACTTGGTGCGCTATCACGGCTGTCTGTCAGAAAACACGCACAGTCTGTGACACAGCAGTTAAGTCTTGAACGTGGTGGTTTAGTTTGGATATTCTCTTGAAAACCGAGCAAAGCCTGATGGAGTCGTAAGGTGGGAACTAAAAATACTTCTCTGTAGATATGAATCTTGATCATACTAGATGGAGAAGGGGAATGGTGATTGAGTTATGCTGATTCTGCTAAAGAGCTCCAGTTATATATTAAGGCAGTAAAACTCCCTATGAAACATGGGAGGAATGTATTACTAGTTAATTACAACAGCAAGATATGCCATTGAAGGGATTATTACCATATTTTATGATGACTGTTTTATCATCTCCTTGTTTATACTTTCCTTTGGTAATGAACTTACCTTCTGAAGTTTGAAATATTTAATATTTGGGCACTAAATATTGTACCCCTTGTATTTGATAGGAGCAGTTCTTAATATATGGAGTAAGAATACAACTGCAAATGAACAGAAAACCCAGATGAGAAAATGGCATTTTCAATAATTACATGTAGAGTCCATGCATCACCAGGGGTGTGGTTGTTTCAGTTTAGTTTTTCTGGTGATGGTGAGGTACATAAAGCAATAGTTTGTTTTGCAACGAGAAGCAAATTCTGTTCCAGCCAACGTGACCTGTAAAGCTGTTGGATTCCCAGGCCGGTTTCAGCAGCATCTCGTCGAATGCGGACGTCTGAAAGATGGACATCTCTTGTTTTAAGTAGTTGGACAACTGTTTGATTGCTCCTTCTATAGGAAAATAATCTTTTCATGGATGGCTATAAGTGGCATCATTTTTCCTTTGGGTTCCCATTGCTGTCCTCTGTATATATTACACATCTGGACTGTAAGTGAAACTTGCTCATTCCTCTGAAACATCTGTTGCGTCCTGCTGCGGTGAAGGCCTACTGTTATTTTTGCCGTGTACTCCATAATTGTATTAAATCTTTGTCTAGCAGCCTCTCTTCCAGGTACAATCAATTCAAAGTCATGCAGAAATAATTAAAATTTTTGCAGAAAGTTTTACCTTATTTCACGACTAGGTTTTTTGATTTGTTTTGTTTTCAAAAAGGGAGGTGAAAAAAGGCAATTCAATGAAAAAGCAGAAGGAGCTTTCACTTTTGCTTTGGAAAATGTAAATATCTAAGGAGAAAAATGTTAGGAAGTTTCCAGCTGGAAAAAATAGATTGTTCCTTTCTTCAGTTTAAAGGTATCAATCTGGTAATCCTGTTTATGCAGCTGCTCATAGAAAGATCTTAAAAAAAAAAAACCCCAACCCCCCAACAAAAAGCAAAAAAGGATAGTAATGTAAGGGATCCTTCTAGTAGGAGGAGGAATTAAAATGAAGAAAGGATAAATTACAGAATTTCAGGCTCACCTTAGTCAGGGCAGAAGGAGATGTGATGGCAAATATAAGTCACCTCTGGAGCTCAGAGCTTGCTCAGTGTGAGACTCTCAACTAAATCTGTGACAGAGAAAAGCCTTTTATTTCCACAAACACAGTTCTGCACACCTAGAGGAGGCTTTGTGTCCCACCATGGAGAAGATCCGGTGAGAATCACCATGTGACTCTGGGCTAATTTTTCTGCTAGTTTTTCCTTCATTCCTCAGGCACCAGATTTTCATCTGGCTACTTCCTCAGTGCTGTAGAAAAAAAAAATAAAAGAAAACAAGAGAATTCTGAGAAAGGGAACCCAGATTCAGTGATCTTGAGGGTGAGTAGTAGTAGAAAACTTCTACAAGTTTTCAGACAAAATCTTTGCTTTACTGCATTTTGCACCACCATCATATCCCACACACTGCCCTGATACTCTCCTGAGACATTAATTGTGTTCCTTCCTGCAAAGAGAAGCATGGGGGACTTGGACATCACTGCTACAAGGCTATGTGGCTTTGGGTGGATAGTTTTAAGCACTATTTTTTCTGTCAGTATTCAGGACACAAGGACAAGTTACCAGTTTTTTGGGGTTTTTTAATTTTATTTTATAGCAGATCAAAGCTGGAGAGTTCAAGAGAGATACTCACACAAAGGAAAACCAGATGCATTTTACAAATACCCAAATTGTGCTATCAGAGCATTAAATATTTATCAGTGAGTGTCTGCCCATTGAGTACTTTGGTATATTTAATTTCTTTTTATTGTTATTGTCTGTCTGGACTTGGACTTATCTCCTTGGCCAAAGATAAAAGATGATTTGTGTCATGAATGTACAGCATGAGAAGCAGTGCTTAGGTTTTTCTTGAGATTCCATTAATGAGGTAAGGAAAGGGCAGAGCTATGGAAAAAGGCTTTGCTAAGCTGCCTTTAAAATTTCATACCGTATTGAAAATGGAAGTCTGTCAGAAATCGTTTTGGTTTTGAAGGTCTGCTCTGTGTTAGCAGTACAAGAGGCAGCTGCCTAAAATAGGAAAATATTAGGAGGGTGTTTGGGGGCTGTTTACTGAGGGCAAGGCAGGGAGCTGTGGGCGGTGTGTGTTTCCCAGGCTGTTAAGGGCAGCAGGGACCATGGAGCTCATGCTGATAACAAGTGGATGCTAACATACTAATGTATTTTTACTTTTTGGCAAAGTATTAAGGCTAGAGAGTTGCAGATTGTTTGTGACACATGGTAATTTGTTGAAAATCACTATTTGCAAAATAGACAGGACCTGTTATATTAACAGAAGTGACAAGAAAATAAAGAGCTGTTTTTGGTTTTGATGTTGTTTGGTGGTTTTGTTGTTTTTTTGTTGTTTGTTTGTTTGTTTTAATCAACAACCTTTGACACTAGGAAAGATAGACACGATGGTGGCTATTACTTACCAAATCGAATGTATTTAAATGCACTGTCTCTGATACTTAATAAATGTTGTAGTGTAGCTTTTTGTGGCTAATAAAACTTGGTTTACATTACACCCGTTGTCTGCTATGATTTGCCTCCTAGGGCTCACTTAGAGTGCATTAAGAAGCTGCACACAAGATCAGTGTGATTTGCTGCAAAACTTAAATAATTCATTTATGCACCACTGCTCTCAGACAGTGTTTTTACAAACGCTGTAATGAGACAAGCTGTGAAATGTTTTACATGGTGGAAATGAGGTCTGCTACTCAAGAAAAGTCTTTCTGCACAGATTTCGTTCCTTGAAGTCTTCAAGAAGACTTTCCAAGCCAAGTTTATGGTGTAGACCTCCGAAGCACAGTGACGTGCTCCTGCTGATGAGGCTGTTTGCCCTAACTCAGCAATATCTTTTACTGCCAGTGCTTTCACTGGAGGACCTGAAATGAGCGTGGGATACTGAAAGAGTGCAGAGTGGAAATTCTAGTTCATTATTCTGGGACAAAGTCCTTTTCTGACTTTGACCACACCTTGTCTGCCACACTGCTGCTTGTTCTTACTCTGCTCTCTGCAGTACACTTGACTTTTAAATAAGGGGCGTGGAAGGAATTGGAATGATCGAAGTTAAAATATACCAGAACTAAGCTTTGCTGTCAGTGTTGTTGACAACTCCCCTGATGTTCACTCGAATTCCTGTCCTCTGGAGTCGTGTTCCTTCTGTGTAGCCATAACCTTCAATACCCTCTGCAAAAGTCGTATTGTCATGCAGAAGAGCTTAAAAGTTTGTCCTGCACCTGCACTTTCAGGAAGCAGTTCTCCGGATATAAAATATCTCTATTGTTTACACTAAATGTTAGAATGAGTTTTACTTTTCTTAATCTAGTAATTGGGATGGAGAAGGGGGAAGACATTGGTGGAGGAAGTGTGACCTGTCATTTTTGGATGTACATTAGGCTGTAGTTGTTAACTATATGATCAGACCTAACTTGTTCAACAGGAAGAAAAAATTGCAGAAGAATTAAAACTTAAACAAATTAGTCCTAAATTAGTAATTGTGTAAGAATAATCTGTTTACAGTATGTGTCTGACTTTGCCAGGAAAAGTATCCATCAGTTTATATTTCCCAAGCACATCTCAGCACTGACTTAGAGCATAAGATGTGATAGGGGAAAAACCTAGGTGCAGCCGAGACTGCTGGGTGGATTTGGTTGGAATTTGTAACTAATTGAAAGAATGTGTAATTAGAAGCAGATTTTAATTTTTACTATTAAGACGAAAGTGTTCAATTTTACATAACTTCTCAATGTGTCAAATTTGCTTTAGAATCTTTTGCTAGAAAATATTTTGTGATTACCTGGAGTTTTGCATAGCCATTATAAAACCTTAAGTGTGCAAAGGAGATTAATATTTTACAGAATGAAAGCTGGAGAAAAAGGAAGAAAACAAAATGTTTGTGCTACTGCTAGGTAGAGATCCCTTTCAATTTGCTAGCGCTCCTGTGAGCATTCCCCCCTCTTCTCAACCAGACTTGAATCTGAGAAAATTACCATCTGTGCATAGATATGCAGGAAATGAGCTAAATTTGTAGTGTAAACATTTTCAAATGAATATTTGCACAGTACAGTCTCTCAGCAATGCATTATCCTCTTTCATTTGGTAATCAACACATATCCCTCATGAGTTGTGTTGAAAAGGAAGAGAGTGACTCTCACTAAACTCTAATTATCCTTTCCTTCCTCCTGGGAAGAGCTCTCTTTAAGCTTCCTTTTGTGAGCTGCTCTGCATTTCACAATCACTCCACCTCTTGATCACTCTTTCTCCTCATTTTGCCTCAAAGTGTGCTGTAGGATGTAAGGACACAAACCCAGACAGCTCCGTGTAGCAATGTCTGCTGAATTCCTATAAGGTGGGATTCCCAGACCAACACAAAGCCTCAGTGAGATTGAGAGAAACTAACTTGCAACTGTGGTTTTATGCAGCACACAGGTTTGTGATAATACACAAATATTTCTCGGTTTAGGACGGGGAGAATGACATATTTCCATTAACCTCAGAGTATTTTTGACTCAATGCAATCTGCAGCAACATGAGTCAGCTGTTTCTGCGAAGCAGTGTTTCTAATTCGGCCTTTTTCCTAATAAGCACGTACATATAACGTGAGCTTCCTACACCGATTAATCTGTGTTTCCTCCATATGGTTTGTGGATTTTTATTTTCCTTTAATTCAGTGCAAGCTGCTGAATAGTGAAATGCAGTCAAGATCTTGTTCTAGCGAAAAACGGACCCCAGCTGAAGTTGCCAGGGAATTGCCAAAATTAGCATGTCCTGGTAGTTTTGGAAAAGGAATTTTTCAGCCCATCCATCTGACTTGAAAATGGATCAAGTTTTGAGTAGTCTTGTATAGGAGGCCCTGTGTTTTTCTGAGTAAGTTTCTGAAGGCAGGGTGTGTAGAGGAGGAAAGCTGGACCAAACCTCACTGAAGCTGGTCCAGAAGGACAAAGTAAGAGGCCTGTGGAGATGTCCTGAGATCACTCAGCTGAGATATTACACCTCGGCATGGAGAGAGGGAGGAAAAATGGGGACGTTAGGAGATGGGGAAGATCTGTGTTTAGTATAATATCGAACTTAAGAGGTTTGGAAGAAGATACTTTGTATTTGGGGAGGGTAGGAATTTGCAGCCTGTGCATGGAAAAGAATGACTTTATTTGCTAATTTTAATGTGCAATTAGGAGTGTTAGAAAGATATCAGCAAAGCCTAGCTATTATTGCCTCTGGGCTGTCAGAATAAAGCTGTAGCCCTGTTCATGTGCATCCACGGATAGAGAGGACATAAAGACAAAAAGGGGTGCACACGTGCGTGGTAAAGCACTGCAAAATCTAACTACCTCCTTCCAGAAACTTTGATTACCACCCTCTCATCCCCCTTCCAAAAAACAAGAACAAACACAGTAAAAATCCTTGCCTTTAGTATCAATGAAATCTAATGGCATGGTTTTTCTCCTTCAAGCAGGGAGAATGTTAATTCCTGGAATGCACTTTATACAAATTAAAGTCCTTTCCCCTTCCAAACATAATTTTTAACAAAGGAATCAATCTCTCTCCCAGCAAACCAAGGTGAACAAATACATATATAAAATAATTAAATTGCTTTTTTCTTATTATAAGAGTCTGTTTGGTTTGCAAAACCAAGCTGGAATATTTATGCCCTTCCTTTTAGGAAAGGTCAGCAGATATATACTCAATTACCTATTTGTGTGCGTTAAATCAAATGACTCTATATTCAATATTTTGTTTTTTAATTTTGCCTGAGCAGGAAGCTGGAAATCCAAATTAATGACTCTTCCCCAGTGACATAAATTCTGCGAGGTGTTTGCAGCTTGCTTGCCTCGTTAAAGTGCTCTGACGTGATTGATAACTGTTGTCCTCTCCGACAGTGAAGGCTGCTCAGCAGAGGCAAGCAGACCACGCAGAGAACTTGTACTAGGATCCAAATTCAAGATGTTTTCGTTTTTTCTACTTCCAGGTTGTGAGCAATGGTTTCTAAATAGCTTGGTACCCTTCTTGTTTTCTCTCTAACAGCTGCTGTTGGACATGACAATATACCAAAGTCACTGCAGCTGAGCGAGGCAAAGTAAAGCTTGTTCCTGTGGGATATCTGGGGGCAGTAAAGTCCCTTCTGCTGAGCGGGGAACTGCTGTGCTGGGACCATCCTGTGCACACCCTGTACTGTTGTATGGTGTGGGTAGTTTAACCTGAAAAGGGTCCCCACGAGTGCTGTATCAGATGCCCCATTTTTCCCCCCTTTCTGTGTTTACCTGTGCACCGGCTGGTTGGACCTTGAACTTACAAGGCCAGATTTCTTCCAGAGACCAGGAAACTTGCCGTAATAAAAATGCAGATAATAAACATTTCGAACTACTATTCTTTCTCTTTTTAGTGTTCAGTTCATTTCCTCAAGCAATAATTGACCCTTGTCTCATTCCAAGACAGCCTTTACTCCAATGGACCGGAAGTCTGATGGACCAGTGCAGGCAAGGTGAGGTGCGAGCACCTTGGTTTCAATCTCATACTCTTTTTCCCCACTGTATGATACTGAGGCAGAGAGTGGGTTAGTCCTCTGTGGCTTAACAGTTGTGAGGCTTGTGGATTTGCTAAGGGATAGCCTGCAACTCATTGGGATATTTCCTGTAATGCAGCAATTCAGTCCCTCCCATTTTGTTCAAAATACAGGAGCTTACCTTGAGCAATAGGTATTATCTGCCACAAGGTCTCAGTAAGGTGTAGCTGAAAGTAGATTAAATGTCAGATACAAATTGTCTTGATCCAGCAATCCATGCAAAAATTGGGTAAACAGTCTAAAGTGTTTGATCTTCAAATAATGAATGTGCAACATTTAACGAAATTGCCAGGGCTTTGAATACGAGTCCAAATCAAGGATAAAATTGTCAAAAATAAGAGTCCAAATCAAGGATAAAATTGTCAAAAATAAACCCTTACAAAGTGCTGAATAAATGAATAGCACCAGTCACCTGTGGCTGTTGGTGTGGCTGGAATCCCAGCAGAGGTACCTGAGTTGCATCATAGACACCTCTCTCTAATCAATGTATTGTTACTGCTGCTTTTTATTTTGTCTTTAGGCTGAAGCAGAAAGTAAATGTAAGTAAAAGAGCCATGCACATTGCTCTTTCCATAATCCTTGTGCTCTGAACTACTTTTTCCCCATAGGCTATTAGTGTCTTTGAATAAGTATCCGGTTCCTTTCAATAAACACTGTGCATCTGAAGGTAAAGGGGCTACTAGTAACTAAAGTGACAGCTACTCAACTGCTAGCAACCAAGAAAAGCTTGATAAAGCTGAAGATGTCACATCATTTTTGTAGTTGCATTTCAAAGCTTTTGGAGACTGAAGTGCCATATTTTCAGGCAGAAACAGGTAGTCAACTAGGGTGTTTATTCATTGAAGGTCAGGCTTTTGTATTATGAAACTTCTAGCAGATGTGATAAGCAGTAAATTGCAGATCTATCACCTTCTCTTTTCTATCCTTTTTTTTTTTTTTTTTTTTTTTTCCCTTCCCTGTGAGTGTGTGTGTGTGAAATCAGCAGAATACTGCCTACATTTGATTTATGGCCCACTTTTGACCAACTCTTATCAGGTTCCCACAAGCCCTTTTCTGATGCAGCTCGTGTCTGAATGACAATAGACAACCAGTGCCATTATGCTCCAAAATCCCTCTCTGCATTCTAGACACCTAAGATTACATCTGGGCTATTGATTTATTGCTGCTCCCCCTGCTTTTTTTTTCCCCCACAGGGACCAGTTTGTTCAGCCTGAACAAGATAGACTATTATTAAACTGAGCAAACTACTCCATGTGAACTTGGTAGAGAAATAATCATTTGCAACCACCTCTCTAACCACCCAGGTTCATAAAGAAATGTAGGTGTTGAAATATTAAGACTGTTTATATATGGGTCCCACCATTCGTGTTTGTTCAGATTATATATAATTTATATACATGAAATGAGACCCAACAGGCATTCTGTTGTGCTGGACATTACAGGCATATTGCCTAAAGCACTGCAGTATTGCCACCCAATGTACAAAACCCAAATTATTGCGTATCTTCGTTATAGAAATACCTACTGTAACGCCAACTGTATCTGTGGCAGGGAGGTTTTATGGCACGTTTTAGAGCCTCAGCAAAATTTATATATTCTACCAATAGATTTTTTTTCTTTTTCTTTTTTTGGGGAGGGAGAGGAAGCTATAAATTTTACAGTACATTGGATTTTTATATCTCCTTAAAAGGTACTGTGCAGGATTCACATTTAATATCCCTCAGCTATAGTAATCTGTGTATTTAAGTTAGTAAGTGAGAAGATACAGACAGGGCTTCTAGTGAAAATGGTTATTTTTTTCCCTTTCTTTCTCCTCCCCCAACTCCCCATTCCCTCCCACAAGCACATACCTCACCCCTGCATCCTCTTTTAGTTAAAAAAGCATTACAAAAGTTGATGCACTGTTTTGGGCTTCACATGTGAATTCCTCTGGCCTACTTTTAGGAAACTCTGAGCACCAGCACACCAGACTAAAAACTTCTGCAGGTGCTCTGAGAAAAACCCAGAGCATGGCATGGACCAAACACCACAGACAGAGGCATTCAGAGCTTTGCTCTCCCTATCCTTGGTCATGGGCACAGATCTGCCTGACTTTCAACTACACCTCCTATGGTCTATGTCCTACCTCAAAAGATTTATTCTATTCTGCCTACTATCCATTGTGTTTAAGTGTCTGTCATTGCTTGTGTCCTGATTGACTGTTTGTTTCAGTGACACTTGGGCAGAAAATATCACACACAGGCTGTAATTTAAGTATTTTCTTTTAGGCATTTATTTTTTTCTCCTGTGGAGGAAAACACTCTATCAGCAAAGAACCAAATAATGCCAGCATCAAGTAGGTAAAAATTAACTTTTGTCATTTGTTACTAGATGTCAGGTGTTTATCATGTCATTTTCTCGTATTTAAGAATAAAATAATCCTTATGGAAAAAAAAAATCATTTTAAGTTTTATAATTATTCCATGTTTCCTTCTGTGGGCTTCTATTTCTTCTCTGTCCATTCAGGGCTTGATCGTGCCAGATGCTTGATCGTGCCAGATGCCAAATACCTATGGATATGCTCGGTAGCATTTGGAATCTCCGATATCCATGCTTTTTTTTTTAAATATTGCAGTAATTTTGTTTAAGGATAGCTCATCAGAGGGGTGTCTGAGGATCACCTATCACTGAGGCCTTGCAGAAAGTTAAGAGGTTCTTCCTATGAAAATCACACCTTTTCAATCTAGTTGAGCATCTAAATACTGGAACGAGAAAAGGAACTGTGTAATGCTGAGTGTGACTAGCAGAGTCTGTTCAGTAGCAGAGAAATAAGTTGTGCACAAATACATAAATCAGAGTTACACACACCCACAGATTGCATTGCTATTGGTAACTGAGAGCTCTACGGCTCTGCAAGGATACTGGGGAGTTACAGTATTTTCTGGTTAGAGTAGGGAGAATAATTAATGGCTGATGGAAAAGGATGAAATGTTTTTTCCTCAGAATGGAGCAAGTAAGAAGGGATGCGAAGGCAGCACAAAACAAGAAGTGGACAGTCAAGCGAACTGAAATATGACAGGCTGAAAAACCCAAAAGGGAACACTTTTTCCCGTAATGTGTAACTCAGCTGGGAAATTCTGTGCTTCTATTCAACGGAGAACAAATCAAATCTTAGAGAGAGATAACCAAATTTATAGCGGTAGTCCATGCTACAGCAGGAAGAGCAACGTCAAGGTCATTAGCAATGCACTGCATCCAGCCTTCAGTCTCTGGGTAGCTGGGGCTTGAGAGGGACAAGTAGCCAATAACTACAGGTAACAGAGTTGCACTTTGAAGCTTAGTTCTGGCCGTAAGAGGCCAAGCTGAGCTGCTACTCTTGTCTAGTATTGCATTTCCACTAAATTCAATGGGTTTTTTTAAGTTTGGGATAACCAAGGTGTTAAATGCCCTGTGCAGAATGTCCCCAGTGTCCCTACGTCACGGCTGACTGTTGTACAGAGGAAACAGAAATCACAGCAATGCAAACAATTCAAAAGAGGTTTAAGTCTGGCTGAAGTGGACAGTCACTTTTGTGACACTCACTAGCTGTTTGGAGTAAACTTTTCAAAGTCTTCCTGGCCTGTGTTAGAACTGTTGGATCATTTGCATCTCAGTGTCAGAAGGAAAAGCAGAGGCAGAAACCTGCTCTGGGTAAGCCAGATCTAGAATTTTTCTGGCTTCATGGAGGACCTCTTCCTCTGTTATGGAAATTCCACCATTCCCTTATTGCAGCTGACTTGAAATGGTGATTTATTTGTCTAAAGGCATTTCCTGGTTTCACTTTGTTTTGGAGCAGAAACCTACTTTATTTCTTTTAGCTCCTGGTGTCTTCTACCCTGCAATACAGACACTGGCCCGCACAAGTATTGGCTTGCATAATGCTGCTTCAGATAAAGGTCATAAATGGTCTTATTTGGAAATTAATTAAAATAAGAAAGAGAACGAGCCAAAACCAAGCCTCTACTGGGCATGTTAATAATGTCATTTGTTTACAGAGTGCAAGATCACTGCTAGAGGACATCCTGAATCATTGGCTGCTGCCCTTAGTGTTTGCCTCTGGTTGTCCCTGTTGTGAGGGAAGTGAGTCCAAAGGTCAGAGAGACTGCTGGACCAACACTGCCTGAGGATAGCTATTCACCTTCCGGGAATCCAGGCTGGTATTTTGAAAGATGGAAGTTAGGGTTTTGATGTTTTTAAAAAAAAAAAAAATGGAATTTACTTCATTCCATAGACTAGTTCTAGTACAGTCATTGGTGCTACAACCAGGAGGACTTAGTGCTGCAGTTCTTGAACACTAACCAGGAAAAAGGAGGCAGTTTTAAGTTGGAAGAGAGTGGCAACAGATTAGAGCTGGTGTTTGAGGGCTGTGTCAGTGGTGCATGTGACAGGAATGCCTGTCAGCATCAGTTTTTTTGTATGTTTATTTCTTATGCATATAAAATCTGTGTGGTTTTGTTTTTTTTCTGAGCAGTCTTCAACCCAGTAAATACAGAAATATTCCCCTAAGAAAACATTGTTTCGTTGCTCTTCTCAAACATACACAAAAGGGTGTGAGAAGACACAGTCCAAATATAATCTTTAGGAAAGGGTGTTTGTTGTGGAGGCAGGCAGGGCTCGTGTGGTCCCACGCAGCGCGTATGCTGGGTTTCAGCAGGTAGCAGGTAAAAGGGCAAACAAATAGGGAGCCATATTGTCAGCCGTGCTGAAAAGTGCTCTGATGCCCTTTCCTGAGCATTTTCTCATCAACAACAACAAGATCAGATGTTTATGTCAGAGACATGAATAGCACAAACACATGGCTCTTGGCTCTTCCCTTCAATAAGTAGCAGTAGCAATTAATTAGCTCTTGGAATATGTTACATCTATAGAGAGGATTTCAAACCCTCGCTTTTTTTTTAAGGTTTGACAGTATTTCTGAACAGTTCAAAGGTGCATGTTTAACACGTGGAAGGAGCTGTCATTCTGGCTTCAGCAGCAGGTACACAAAGGCTGTCTTCCCACAAGTTCAGTTGCACTTTTGGTTTGAGACAGTATGTTTCACTTATTACAGTGAATAAAGAGCAGGGGATATTCAAACACTCTGTGAGGGTCTCCTGGGTGTAGCTGTGGATAGTAGGTAGTATTTATGCTCCATTTTGTATGCTTGTCAACAGCTCTTTGTGTCAGGCTTCTTTATTTTTTTAATGCAGGTTGTCCTCAGAAAAGGAACGAAAAGGAGTGAATGTTGTCTCAGCTGCTGTAAAGTGCTACATTCTCTTAAGTATAAATCATCATCCTGGAGTTCATTAACCTTAATATAATTTCGTCTTCATGTGTCATCAGTTGAGCCCCAGCCTTGCACATGAGTCATTCGCTATCTGCTGGATTTGTAGGGGCAAGCTGATTTTTGCATATAATGAAACTTATCCATAGGCTTCTTTCCTTCTGTGCTCTGCTCGTGGAATTGGAAAGGCATCTGCTGAACTCAGAAGGTGTTGTGAGACTAGCAGGCCTGTGGCAGCCTGAAAGAATAGGAGCCACCAACTCCGGAGGAAAATTTCTTGTGATAGCAAGGGCGCCAGCAGAGTGGTGTAAGGCTCTGATTCTCCCTTTTTCCTACTGCCCCCGGGCGTAAATCAGGAATTCCTTTGCTGCCCTGTTGCAGCAAAGGAAAATGTTGCTGAGAAGTTTCCACAGAGCTACCATGCACCCGGCCTTCGCTGTCCACAAAGCAGTGCAGATGCCCAGCAGTGAGCGCTGGTGAGCACTGAGGAGGTGTGGGAGACCTGAGGGATGATGACAGCAGAGCTCAGCCGGTGTCCTCAGCAGCCGCCTCAGCCCACCGGCTGCTTCGCCAGTGTCCTGCACTGCCCAGGGGTCACAGGATGGGTTGATTTTAAGCAGGGATGTAAAGCAAGGTAATATAGGCACTGACCTTGTGGATTTTAACATGGAAATCATCCTCTGCCCAGGGGCTGGCGTGACACAGGTGGAGCTCGCTGGAAGGTTTGACAAATGGGCTGTGGATACTGACACAGTGTGTGGAGCAGAGGCAGGGGTCGATGTTGCATGTATGAGATGAAAGATGAGGACAGGGCTAGGTCAGGAGAACACTGTAGCTTGAGCCATTGTTTTTTCCACTGTCCAAACTCCACAGAATCAGTTTTTCCATCTCTTCCAGTAAATCAGAGGCATTTTTAATTTCACACATTTAAACACTTCTACCATTTTCTACTACTTTGTGGGTTAAAAAGGATACCTCAACATGTGCACACAGAGGTATAAGAGAACAAAAATGCCTCCACAGCTTCAGGTCATCACTCTTTTGGCTGTGTGAAGCTCACCTATCGACAGAAACCATCTACCTCCAGCTGATCTTACTTCTCAGCCAAGGTCTGAAAGTCTGTCACCTCCCGTCATGATCTGTCATACAAACATCACACACAGTGTTAACCTAGCAGTTAGAAAAATTTGTTGCAAGTCTGTTGGATCATTTTTTTAATTTTTTTTTTTTTTTCAACCACCTAATACAATGGTGGTGAATTGTCTTATAGGTTATAGGCAGACGCTGGGTTTTAGTTTATCCTAGTAATCTGCTCAGATTTCTCGCAGGAATCTTGTGGACTGCACAAAAAATGCTTGAGTCAGACCCTTCTCTGCTCAAGACTCAATAAGGGCGTGTGTTGATCTAAACACATATATCTTCATCTGTGCTGGGGGGATAGGGGGCGGTGAAAAGGAAAATCAATGCTGTCTGTGGCTGAATTTCTCGTTGTGTTACACAAGGCTGTTATTTGGCTCATCCCTTACCTCCAGACGTTGCAGAATAGCCCTGCTACATCCCTTCTGCCTTGGACTGTCTGGATTTTTCTCCAAGAATATAGGCTTGGCCTATTTACTTCTGCTTCTGCTTCTTCTCTGTCTTGTTCTTTTTCAGCCTTTTTCCCTCTTCCTCCCTTTTGGCTCTCAAGGCTGTCACAAACTGTGTCTCTTGACGCCTGGTTGTGGCTTCTCCATTGCCTTTCTCTCCAGGGCGCTGAGTGGGCAGGGCCAATGAATTGTTTCCCAAAGCCCAAGAGATGCAGTATTCTGGTTTTGGCCTCAGAAAAATAGTGATTTTTACAGATTTGCTGATATGAAAGGAGTCTTTAAAATCAGAAGGAGGAGGTGTACCTGCTAAAAATCATCTTCATTTGAACAGAAGTTATTTATATATGTAAGATTTTGGAAGGTGTCTTGGGAGAACTGACAGAAAAGACCCATAGGTTGTTAAATAATCTTTGAGGTCTTTGTTCTACATCAGAGCGTCAGATCAGAAGATGCTTGTAATATTACAATTGGTGTTGAATTTACACGTCTTTTCTTAACATGGTTTAAACTTATAAACTTTTAAATGTAATATAAACATAACATAAAACTTAAATGTGTTTTTTCTTCTTTTAAACAAATTCTAACTGCTTTTCCATCATTTTCTGAAAACTCTTCCTTTTGCTGTCACAAAACAGTTCCAGCTAAAGCGTTAAAAATACTTTGAATTGTAATGATTATAAGAAAAGGCTATGTTCAAGGTCTGAAGAGAGTAAAGAGTGGAGCTGTAGTTTTGAAACTCCCAAATAATTTACCTGGACCAAAACTCCTAATCTTTGCACCGCATTGCCTAATGTATGGAAGAAATCAATCAATCAATCAATCAATCAATCAGCTGTATTGATGTCTCTCCCTTAACTAGTTTGTCCTCAGTTCTTGACTAGAAGGGTCCATGAGGACACAGGTCCTATCCTCAGCTGCACGACTGGGAGCAAGACTGAGGCCAAAGTAATGTTTGAAAGGTTTTCTTTTATTTGTAGAACAAATGTTTTCATCCAACTGTAGCAGAGTCAAACAGTGTGAAGGAAACATAACAATCCCCCTGTCTCTTTATCTGTGTTTTTATAAGGTCACCCATCACCACGGTATCTAAGTGTCTTTCTTCTTTCCTTTAAGGGTCCTGGTCAGGAGTTGAAAATAAGGAAAAGAGAGGAAGAAAAACAAAAAAGAAAGAGGCATATGAAAAGTAAAAAAATACAGAGCTGTGGGTGAACCTAAACACTCAGAGGTAATTTGCCTTGAGGAGCAAGAACCCTTGAGACGTATGCGTAGACTTTGGAAAAAAGAACCTGTGAACAATAGTAAAGGCTATGAACGTACTATCCCTCTGACAGGTATGTAAACCTTAAGATTAAAATAACAGCTTCAAAAATCCTTCTGTCAGAGTGAGTTTGCTTTAGCTAGTCAGGGTTTCAGGGGAAGTATCACGAAGGCAGTATATATCAAGTGAAGATAGAAAAGGAAATTTCTGTTTGAAATTTTTAAACAGGTTGATTCTTGAAGCATATTCTCTAAAAATCGACAAAGTTATCATGACATTAAAATAACGTTATATAATATCAAGTAATTAAAGATTATAACTAATGGATTTTAAATTTTTTTTTTCTGTATCTATTGAATCATCTTGAAGAGAAATTTTGTACATAAGAAGAAAAATGAAGAATCATGAAGGGCATAAAATTTAAACTTCTTTTTTTTGTCTTTTTGTTTTTTTTAAAAATCACCAACTGTTCTGGCAATCCCGATACTGTTTTCCTTCACAAAGTAATTACAAAGGGTTCCTTAACAGGCTTTTACATTTTTGTCTTAGTTTAACAATGTATTTCCACTCTATCACATTTTAGTTGTGGGGGGTTAGTTTATTGTACTTACATGCCTGGTGACACTGAGGAGGAGGTGGTGGGTATTTCAATCACACGTGAATGTCTCTGAACATCCACTAGTTGTATGCTAATCATATCCCTTCAGCGAACACAAGCCACTAGCCCAACCCCTTTTTGCATACTGTGAGAGAATAAGAGAATTCTTGACCGCAGAAAGCAGACATGATGTATATTAAAGGAGTGAAATTATTCAGCAAGTGCTCATTGATACTTCTCTAAGCAGCAGCTTCCTCCTCCCAGAGATCTTAGTTGAGGTTTGCAGATGACCACATGTAATGATGTGGTTTCTTGTCACTAATAATAATTATGTGAGGCAGCAATATGTGGTGCAAAATATTATTACTCAGTAAGTGGCATTTAACTGACCCAGCTACCCCAAAAGCTAATTGCCAGCTTGTATATATCACCACTCCTTCCAGCAACACAGTCGACTTCAAGAAATGTTTATCAAAAATTTCAGCTGCTGTCAGGCCACCTACAGGTCAGGTACAAGGCCTACCAGAGTCAAAGGCTGTCTTACACTGTGGAGCAAAGTAGACTGAAGGGTCAAACTCTCAAAATCATCTCATGAACTTTGGCATTCACTTGGACAGATGCCATGCCCCTGTACATAGCTGCTGGTTCAACAAACTGCTCAGAGCTATGACCAGCTTAGAAAGATGTGAGTTGTTGCATTGCTTTCAAAATGGTGGCTCACATCCCTGAGCAGCATCCCCTGAGCTGCCCTCTGGGTTTGCCCCTTCACGCCAACGGGCTCCTGGGGCGACTTGTCTGCAGTTTCAGGTGTTTGTTAAAGGCAAGCGGGTCATGATGATGGATTGTGGTTTTGCTGCCCAATTGGAAAGTGTGACCCCAAATAATGATCCCAAATATTGGGTTCTCTGTGTGGTTCTTTCCTTTTTATTCCACCAAGAATGCCATATGTAAAGGCATTATAATTCAAGAAGAACTTTTCCAGAAATTCTCAAATAGGAGCAGTAAAATAATTTATTTTGATTGTTTTACCTTTACTTCAGTTTCAATGTACCTGTTCTATACAATTAACTTCATCACAAATCCAAAGAAATGTTCACAGTTGTTCCTCAGACGTGGTATTTGTGAATGTCTATCAGAGAATCATAAAAATCAGAGACGGAAAAGTGCTTTTGCATTGGATCATCTCATCGCTGCCCTTGCTGGCACAGATCTTTTTCCCTGTACACTATATTCTCCAGTTCTTTGTCCAGCCTAGCTTTAAGCAGATTAAAAATGGTATTTCCTCACTGTCCTGCCAGAAGCTGTTGGAGAGGCTTGGAGGTGATTGGCATTGGAACCCTTTGAAGGTGTGTTGCGGACCTTACCACACTTGTCACACGGGCATTGTGTGGCCGTAATTCTTTCAGTGTTCTGTGCTGAACGCTTACAACTGAGATGGAACAAAAGAAATGAAAATGTGGTTTTGGTTTCTTCTTGGCAGACACTGTACGTAGGGTTAATTCTTTTGAGCAACCCAGAGGTGAAGTAGTAAGGTGAGGGCCTCTAGAATATTTTGTTGATGAAAACAAGAGGTATTGAGATATGATGTGCTTGTCTGCACATGAAGCTTTCACCTAGATAAAGAGGTATATTTTACAGGATTCAATTAATGACTACATTTGAAATACCGTCTGTGCTCGTGACACAGAAAGCAGATTTAGCCAAATGTTGGGTGTTTTTGAAGAACACTACTGATGATATGCACATTTAAGAAAAGTAGAAATAATGTTTGCAGTTTCCTTTTCCTGTGAAGGAATGTATCAAGCGTTTACTCAGTCCTTGCTCAGTCTGGGTTGCTGCTTTGGGGCTGGGACGTGTCTGCCACTCCGTGGCATGACAAAACATAGCTTAGTCTTGATGGAAAGTCAGCAGTAAGCTACTGGACCTCTTCTATTTAAACTCTTATTCTTAAACTATTCTGTTTCTCCCCAAAACACGTTAACACACTGTCAGGACAGAAAACAAAGGGTGTTAGCTGATGTCTTGGTTTAAATGTTTGCTTTCTCTTCTTGTTGTCACCAGGATCCCAGCTTCTAATTGTACCAGCCATAGACCTATAAATCCAGGAATCTCTAAGTACAGTTCTCTGTCCAGATCACGGTCATTACTCATTTCTATAGCCTTACTGAGGGGAATACTGTCTCTTGGTGCAGCCTCTTTACTTACTACTTTTACTCAATTCACATTGAAGGTTCTTAACGTAGGGATTATTCATAGCACTCTCACTGCTTGCTGTTACTGCCTCTGAGTTCATGAATCCTAAACTGAGATCACATCATTTAGCCCAACATTTCTTGGACATGTCGCACCACATTAAAAGGTCATTTTAAGCAATTAATATTTTATTTATAAATACTTACAAATATTTATTATAAACTGGGCTTTCAACAGTAGCTCATGAGAAAAAAAAAAAAAATCCATTGCATTTGTATTAAAACATGTTCAAAAGTTTAATTGTAAGGGAGAAAATTCAGCCAAACTGTTAAAAATATTCATCGCAGTGCCCTGCTTTGGCCAGTTCATGTCAGGCTGCCACGTTCAACAGAGAAGGCAGATTTTGTTACATTCCACACTAAATCCAAGAAACCAAACTGGTGATTTAGGGAACAGCTAAATACTCCATGTTCTTGTCTTTCTTGGGCAATACTCTTGTCTGAGACTCTGGGTCAAATGCTGCTGTTGAAATCCCCTGTGTGACTCATGGCTGAGAAGGAGTTTTGCTGGATTTGAAAGCTGAGGGTTTGTGCCTACTGGAAAGTCCACTCTCGAAAGTGGGAGTCACCCTCCTGACTCGAACCGTGGGCTATACATCTAACTCTGAAAGTTTCCCCGTTTTGCTGACACAGTAAATCAGAGGCCTGACTCCAGTGGAATCATCTTCTGTTTGGTAGGGATCCTTCCTTGTAATACATTGCTTCGTTTTGTTTCCTTTTTCTGTAAACTCTTTCTAGGAAAGTCTTCCTGGGCTGTTTCCCCAAAACATTACACTCTTTAGGAGAACAGTATTTGACTTTTTACCCCTTTGTAATACAGGGTAGTTTTAAAAATAAATAATATGATAAAGTTATCAAAATTATCATCACCATCACTCTGGTAGCTGTTTCATATCTTTACCTCGAACCAGAATGACCAAACATCTCTGATTAATTATCCTACAGAAGCATTTACATTCAGCAAATGTAACAGTTCTTAACAACTCCCGTTGATAGTATTATTTTTCATTGGGAAGAAAAATGGTTATTGCTCACACTGACCTCCAGTAAATCTTGTCACCCAGCCCATACCCTAGTCTCAAAATATAATTAAAGCACTCTGGTTTGATAAGAGTGACTTACAGAAATGTAGGAACCAGTATTTACATTTTCTCTTTTTATTGCTTTTAAGTTTCATACAAAAGGAAAGGTAATGTAACTGAATTACCTTAAATGGCCATGACTGATTTATTTCTGTCTAGAAATGTTGTAGTTTACATACATCAAATTTTTTTTTCTAGTATTACCTCAGTGTTTGATTGGCCTTTTATTTTCTTTTTTTTTTTTTTTTAAGATGATTTTAAATTCAATCCACAGTGTGAGCACCTTCAGGGGGCTGAAGCAGTTGTTTTTATCCCACATGAAAAAAGGTGAATAAACAAATAAATAAAAACGAGGTTTACAGCCATATATTTCTGCATACTGCTGTTCATGATATTCTGTGTTGTTGTAGCAACATGTTCCTCATCTATATTTAGTTTAATAGCCGCTTTTGGAATATTGCAAGCTAGTACAGTATATTATCAAGCGGTTTGAATGACATCATAACCTATGAGTGTCATCTCTTGTGGGTTATAAAATCCTCCCAAACCTTCCGTTTGTATTAATGTCTTGTAATATAA
>VZRN01006642.1:325508-340508 GCA_013397935.1 Dasyornis broadbenti | reverse complement strand
AAAACATCTCAAGATCACTCTGTATGTAATGTGTTATCAAAGCTTTACTTTAGAAACCTGTTGTCTTTTGAAAATGAGAAAATAAAATGTGACATGAGGGGATTGGAAGGGTTAGAAATAGGTTCTGGTGGTAGCAAAGCCCTGCATTTGCTGTAACATATTCCCGTCACTTCTCCCACTTTCCCTCATTATCTTGTTTGCTATGTGTAGCTGAATAAGCATGTAACCTCTAAGGCTGTGGAGCAGATCATTAGGAGTTACTGATTAACACCATGTTTCAATAGCAGATCCTGAGTTCTTCTTCTTACAAACTGGAGGGGTCTGGCTTTATGATGTTTTAATTAGAGTGTAAATATTACAGCCTCATAAACTGTTTGATTTATAGATGACGGCAAAGTTTGTACTTCAGGAAGGACAAGGGAGGCTGCAGATGTACGGTTTCAGTGCCCCTGTTTGCCTGTGACAGCCATGCTGTTATTTGGTCTTTGGACCAAATTTGGAACTCATCCTACCAGACTTACCATCTGACATAATCTGGCAGGATGACTGAAATCCCTTCTTATGTTTTTAAGCAAAATCTGTACTCACATACTGTACATTTTAACTGATGGGACAAAAAAAACTTGGAATAATATTATTGGCAATGTTAGCCAACAAGGTGAGCTTAAAAGTTGATGTTCATCGTGGGGATTCCAGAGAAGTGAGGCACTAGATTCCACACTGTAAATTTCAAAGGCATGAGAGAAATGGTAAATCAAGATTGACAGAGATTTGAGGTGTTGGTGGATAACAGAAGGGTGTTTCTGATATCACTAATACAAAATGTTATCAGGTTTTTGACGATGAAGACTCCAAAGAGGGAAAGTCCGACCTTTCTAAGGCAATCAGTAGTGCCTGCCTACAGGCAGGGGCTGGAAGGAGTGAGGGCACAGTGGGATTTCTTCTCTCTGGGCATGCAGGAGCAGCATAACTTCACCTGAATGTTCGTGGTGAGAGAGTGAAGAGAGCTAAAGCAGACAGTTTCCCTTAATACATACTTGATTTAAGAATAGACTATTTCAGTTGGAAATGTTGGACAGTTTTCTGTCCCCAAACACATCACGCAGTGTCTGCAGTGCTGGGATGGCCAGGACAAAGGAGACAGAATAAAACCCGCTTTATGAATTCTCCTTTCCATCTCTTAGCCGAGTCTTTCCCAGTCCCCACATTGGTCTCTTCCCTGCTCGAGCACCAGTGACTGCCTCCCCTGTCTCAGACCAAACCCTTGGGAGAGGAGGCAGCCAGCTGCTACAAGCCAGGAGCCTGGCTTCAGAATTGAATGCTTTCAGAAAATGTTGGTGCTCTGTTTGCCTTCTTTCCTCTGCAGCAAGAAGACAAGCAGCATAATTTTCTTTTAATGATATTTGAAATGTTCATGAGCAGTGATGAAATCCAAAAACATGCCACAGTGTCAGATTCACCTCTCTCTCTGCTGGAGCTGTACTTGTTTTACTACAGGAAGTATTTTGTGGCTCTACAGTAGCAGCCTGGGCTTTGTTTCCAAAGGCCCAAATAGTGAAATTTGGTGGGTTTTTTTTTCATCAAACTTGTTGAAAGGTTTTTCAGTGCAAACTTGATGTCAATGGCAATTACATATATGTTTACAGATTATGGCTCCAATCTCATCCTGGTAAATGTATTTGCACATGGTTAAATCTGCAAATGTAATTGCCTAGGGAATAAAATCAGAAGTGGTGAATGTAGGAAGATAATAACTTGAACTGAACTGTTTTCTTGTTCCTGTTTAATTTTGAACCTGTTCGACCCTTGTGAGTTCAAAAGTTCACCTCAGTCTTGACCATTATTGAGCTTGGATTCTGTTTAGGAGAAACTGTGACTCCAAATAAAGCAAAGGGTCAGAAGACAATAAATCCAATAGAATAAATAAAGTGATAAATGAACAGGCAGAAAGACAGAAAAATGAAAAATAGCACCTATTGGGTGAGTTCTTGGTTTTATAATGTTGAAAGGTGTTTTGCTGCTGACTGCACAGAGGCTGGGATTTCTTTCGTAACACCTGGTTCAAAAAGCCTGGAATTCAACCAGCGTGTTTCCATTACCTGTAGCACTCCTGTGTCACTTATAATGAGCATTGTTTTGTAGCTCTAATGCGTGCTTTAGCTCCCAATAGCCCTTGGCTGCAACATGTAGCAGCTCAGTCTTTTGGGGCTGGGGCGAGGGAAAGTGAAATTACGGGAGAGAATGGCTTTTCCTCATCTTCCTGTTTCCCCATCTGAGGCTTCAGAGCCTCAAATGCATTTATCTTTGCAACCCAGTTTCTTTGTGACTCAATTTCTTTTGTGTTTATTGAGCCCCTCTGTGATACAAATGAAGCTGGCACCAAACATTTCATTAAAAATTTCATGTGAAAAAGGACCAAGAATATTTCAGTGCGTATGTGTGCCTACAGTCTTCAATATCCTCAACAGAAGTTGTTGTGTTGCTAGTACTGAATTTGAGGATCGAATCGGTGTCCTAAAGGTGAAGGCCAGTTTGCTTTGCAAGGCAAATTTCATTTCCCCTGAGCTTTAAATAAGGAAGCAATTTGGTTTGGTGTCTTTATTTTCAAAAGCCCAGATTTCTATCAGGAAAGTGCAAAAGTTATGTAGGGGCGAAACTGCACCAGGGGCATGTAAAGTGATTTAACTCTGCTGTCTGCATAGGAGCAAGACAGATTAGTAGGAAATACAGATTTTTCCCATAGTGTACAAAGCACTTCAGTACCTTTTGGGTTGGGATGTCAAGGCTTATATTAATTATTGATATTTTATATTCTTGAAATCCTAGTACAGAATAAATGGTCAGAAATCCACCCATCATCAGCATGTAAAAGGATTTCCTTTCTTTGTTTCCTTGCAGTAATTAAACTGAGCAGATTCCTGCTCTAATTTTGCTGAGTTTATTTTGTTGGAAATTATCCACCCTCTTTTAAAAGAACTTACATTAATTGAATAGGAACAACTTGTAAAACGAATTAATAATCAAAGTTTCGTATTTTAATACTTACTTTTGCAGCAATGTTTAAAAAGTAAGATTATTTCTCCGAGTTTCTTGAGAAGCATTCTAGTCTGTGAAAGAGCCCAGAGTTAATGGGTTAAGTACTTTCAAAACTGAAGGAAGTGCTCCAAACATTGCAGAAAGTCCGAGGTTTTAAAGAGAGAAAGAAGTATTTGAAATGCTGCTTTCAAGTCAGGTCAGGGGTTTCCAGAGACATTTCTTGTTGTCAGTAAACTAAAAATGGAAAGAAAAAAACATACAAACCCTGGAAAGGAAGTCAGAGAACCTGAGTAAGTGATGATTTATCTGATAACAAAAATCCTACTACCCTAATCATTCATGGTTTATTTCTTTGGCATGCAACAGTTAAGAAAAATCCACTGAGCACTAGTAATTCCAGTATTGCAAAAGCCAAATCCTTCATTTAAACTTTTGAGACGATTTTTCCATTTACTTCCCTGCCACTCAAGCAAAGAGCAGAAATCATAAGCTCACTCATACCAGTTCACCTCATCAATTAGAAAAGAGACAGAAGTTGCTTCCAGATGAAAAGGGGATGCAGCAGAGGAAAAATATGCTGGAAAATCAAAATTGATTGCCTCTAATAACTTCTGGATAGTGTTCCAAGCTTTGGTTGGCCACATTTAAAACATCCCTAGACTTTGTGAAAGTTGAGATTTGGAGCTGTCTGCTAGAACAGAATCATCAGAGAATATTGCACTTAATTAAAGAAATTGATATAGAGAACAGAGCCAGCAGTTTGTCTTATTTAAAATAATTAAATCATAAATTAATACACTTTAACCCAAATTTGAAAACCTAAAGCCCAGCCCCAAATTTTAAGTTCATGCTGGCTGCCAGCACTGCCATTTGATAGTGCACCACTATTACAAGTAGCAAGATTATGGCTGATGAGTCTTTAGTGTTGACACATGAAAGTTAAATGCAGAGCAGTGTTTGCACCATGGTTTGGGGTTTTATTTGTTTTAACAACACCTTTGGCATCTGCAAAGTTTTACAGCATTAAAATAAAACCTTAATGGACAGAGTGAAAATTTGTAGTTTCCAAATTCTCCGTTGGGAAGGTTTGCATTTGATAAATAAACTCCCCAACTAAGGTGATTGGAGCAAATTTAGTGTAATCCTCAATAGAAGCACATTTGCCTTATGCAGCAGAGAAAACAGTGTTGGTCTGGTATGTTTCTTTAAAGCGAGAAATTTTTTTCCCTATTTGTACCAGGCTTGCAAAACTTTTGGCTGGACAGTTCATTAAAGCATTTTTCCTGTTTGGAGTCGAAACGGGTGAGGCTGTGTCCTCCCACTGGAAAGCAAGTGCTTGTGGGCAGGCAGAGGATGCGTGGTGGCCTTCTCGTGGTGGTTCGAGACCCACGTCTGTGGAGGCAACGCGTGCTGGTGCTGGGACTGCGTCTTTGGAGCGGCCTCAGTGTTGGAGAAGGGCATGTGAAGCCCGGCTGTGAGCTCTCCTTCTTTTCTTTGCTTCTACTGTGGATGAGCAAAAGGTGAGGCCTAGTGATGGCAAGAATGAAAGGAATATCTTTCTACAAAGAAATCCAAAGTTTCGTAATTCCGAAGGGCGGCGTATCTCCACCTTAACTTGGAGCCGTAAATCTGAAGGACATGTTTCACGTATCACCTGATGGGATGTGAAACAAAAACTAAAAAACATAATTGTGCTAAATATGATGCAGGACTTCTTATTATTGGTTATCTCTTACTTTCATTTCTTCTGGGAAAAGATGGGCCAGATGCTCATTAGCTCAACCACTCGAACTTTTGTTCAACCTTTATCCTGAAATTTAAGAGACAGGTTTAAAACAGCATTATTGTGGACTCTTCCCATAAGCCATCTAATTTAGGGGAAGCCACTTCTATGTGGGTGCAAAGTGAGTTAGAAAAATAACCACCCACACAAGCTGCCAGTGGTTTACTGTGAACCTGGGAGGATGGACTAAGTTCTGTCTAGGACCCTTTCCACATTTTCGATAATGATTTGGATAATGAAGTGGATACTGAAATTATTAAATTTGCAGGTGACACCAAGTTGGGGGAGTCTGCAGACAGGTTGTTGAATGGGAGTAGATTTCAAAATTGTCTTGATAAATAGGAGAAACAGCCTGGAGCAAAAGGGCGCGTTTGGTGAGACCAAATGCCAAGCTCTGAGTGTGGGTGGAAATGAATTCTCTGACAAACACAACCCAGGAAATGCCTGTTTTACAGAAGGGGATTGAAGGGGACTTGATCAGGTCAGTAGGTAAACACTAACCTGCTTTTGGGGAAAAAGTAACCATGTCCAGGGTAGGGAAGACCGTGCGCATGCTAGGATGATGAAGGCAGTCATTGTCCCCTTTGTGAAGCACTGGTGAGAATTTTATTGTGGTGGTGTCCTCGCTTTTGGGTGTGATAAGGAGAAAAATGAGCCCAAATGGGAGAGGTTGCAAAGGCAGCAAGAGGATTTCCTGGAGGTTTGCCAAATGTGGCATTTTGAGGACAGACTGAACACGTAAGGTTTGTGTAGAGTGAAAAAGGCTAAAGGGGCACAATTACAGACATCAAATCTGTAAAGGGAGGTTGCACAGAGAAAGGGAATATTTTTTCCTCTGTGTGCCCTTGACACAGAATTAAAAATAGTGGGACTAAACTATAGAAAATAAGATTGTTAGATAATGGGGAGCATATCCTTACAGTATTGACTTTACGGACTCAGGAGGTCGAGGAATTGCAGGCTGCAAGAAGTTCTGCTGAATGTCTGGATAAAGATGATCTCTCTTCAGCAAATTCCATTGACAGGATGATTGTCATAAGGCTTTAAGTTTGAAGTTAAATAGTGAAAAACTGTATTCCTAGACCATTTGCTTCAGAAAATTGCTAGTGAATAAAGTTTTCCAAATAAATAACCCCATTATCAGCCCTCTTAGAAGGACTGTTTATAGCTGGGTATATCCCCAACTCAAAGCTCTTTCAGAGGCACCGTGGATACCTCTCCTTGCTCTTTGCAGGAATGTAGCATTGAAAATCAGCTACTTAGGACTAGGAAAAAAGAAAATAAACCAAAATAGAACATTTCCATTAATCAGTGTTGTTAATATACCCTATAATGAAAATGAAATGTAAAATCATGTCTTCTGAAGACCAAGAGATGACATGATGGAAGAATATAATAGAGTATAAACAGAGGGTAAAGTGTAAACTAGCAGAGTAGTGCTAAATGAAAGACATTCCTTCCTTCAAAGGTATTCCCTTCCAGGCTTAGCCATACTGCTTTACCTTGAGATTCTCTTTTATTTCGCGACATTTCATCTTTAATTCTTGTTATAGCTTTATTTCACTGCATGCACTATGGGTTCCTCTTGTGCTTTCCAAATGTGTCGAGCAGAGAAAAATCTGTGGCATTAATTGACAGAGAGAACTTGATCACGTAATAGGTGGTTCTGAGATGCATTACATGCACGGTGGGAGAGGCTGGGATTTTCCCATGCAGCCCAACTTTTGGCATTTTAGGCCTACAAGTGCCAGTGTTGCGGAAATAATTATCGAGTGGTCTGATACCAAGATCAGGGGGGCCCTACAACAGTGAAGGACAGATTTCTCACTGCCTGGTCTGCGAGCAGCCTCGCAGACCGGGTGGTGGCAGAGGCAGGCTTGGAGTCTGCTGCTCACAGAAGTCTCCATCAGCACTTTGGTATTTCTTTCCGAAGAGATCTCTTTTGCAGAGGTCATAACTGCCAGCTTGTCAGGTATTTCCCAGAACTGTCAGCCTCTCTGGGGTGCAGCAGACTGTGGTGAATAAAGCCTCAGCACTGACATATCACTTACCTAGTTCTGCTAGGCTTAGCCTCTCCGTAAAGTATGCAAACTGTCTCTGTCTTGTGCAGCATTTGCATTATCTAAAGCTCACTATGCGTGCTATGGTCCATTCGCCTTTGCAAATGCTGTTTAAATATAGCATCCATAAATAAATGTTAAATAATTCATGAACATAATTTTGTAAATTCTGCTAGGCCACACCTCTCTAGGGGCATATTTATGAACATGCGTCAGCCCGGAATCAATGCGTCTGCCAAGCGTCCTACCTCTGAGGCAGAATTCCCACATCCAGCCCAAAATGCTGCAAACTACTCTGATTCCACTTCACTAGTCATCCATCATACTGTCACTTTAATTCAGATGCTGCTACTTGTTTTAATAACATACATCTTACACAAAGAATATTGCTAACACAAGATTCTTGAGGTAGATTTTTACAGCCTCATAAAATGGTATTAACCCTTTGATCCCTGATATTCTTTTCATACAGCTTTTTTTTTTTTTTTTTATGCTTATCAATAACCTGTGTTCGTGGGGTCTGTTCATGCTGGAGAATCCGACATCAATCACTGCAGTAAAAATATTATTCCTCCAGCATTACCCTAAAGAATTATGGAAAAAATAAAAGTGTTATTGCAGGAATTATTTAGCAAACAATAGATGGATAAAATGTATTATGGTAAGTGTTAAATTATATCACCACATTACAGAAAACTACCTGAGATAGCACAGAAGGTAGTTCAGTGCCTTTTCGAAGTAGTTCAAAGAGAACAATAGCAGAATCCCACAAAAGATATTACTATGAAACTCTGGGATGACAAGGCAAATGATGTATTATCACATAAAATGATAGTTTACAGGGGAAAAAGAAAATTCTACTTGCCTATTTCTGAGCTGCACCTGGTGATATTTTGGGAATGAGGGGAGGTGTATAATAGTAATTTACCCTTAGCTGCTTAACACTCGAGTATTTAAGGGACTTACTTGGGTTTTTTGCATGTCTTTATAGAAATACCTTCCTTGTTGTAACAGAGCAACATGGAATATGCAATTTTAAAAAAATGTTTTGCCTCTATGCCAAATAAAGAACACTCGAAGCTATTTCTTTCTTCCTTCTCCCTGCCATTTTTCCTTTGAGGTCAGCACCAGGAACTAGAAAAGGTTTTACTGAAATGCTTGATTAACCCAATTACTAAAATCACACCAATATTTTCTGTAAAATTAAGGATACCTAAACAAGGTTGGGTTCCATGATTTCACCAAGTAGACTCTTATCAGTTAATGCAGATTTAGAGAGGGGGAAAAAAAGCATAATGTTGCACTGGGCTCATGGGATTCATTTGATCAACATGATTAAATTATTTCCTTACTCAGCTAGAAGGAAATTACTAGTAACCAGACATTATGTGTCTGTTAATTATGTGCAATAAGGTTCTCTGCTATCACACCAGCTCTTGCATTCATGTTCTGTGTGTTTTAAAGACATTTTCATTTTTAAAATCTAAATATTGAAAAGGTACAGCTCTAATTTTCTTTCCCTTATTTAATAAATACCTAACATGCCAAAAAGCACTTGTAAGAAACAGCAATTTGTCCTTGGGGTAATCATAGGCAAGTTTGTGGAGGTGACATGCCAGCATTCACATGTTTTCGGTCGCCCCCACCAGGTTTTTTTTTTGTCTTGCAATCGTTCATTTTTATAAGTCGGATCATTTATTATTGTAAGGAATGAGAAGGACAGTTTGCCAGAAACCTGTAATTTTGCTTGAAATAGTTAATCTCCCTGATGCAAGGTCTGCTCACCTATACGTTGTCTTTGTGCCAGATCTACATTCTGCTCTGATGCTGCCCAATCTAGGATTTCAAAAGGATTTTTTATAAAGGAAGAAACATGTGGTACAAGAGGGGCCTTATTCATTTTCTAATGAAATGATGGGCTTCTGTTTCATATTAAAGTGTTAATAGGTCTGAAATTAGGTCTCAAAAAAAAGAATAGTGCTTTTAAAATTCTTAATATGATTCATTATCTGCAGTCAAAACCAGATGACATTTATTTTTATCCCAAAAATAAAAAAAGCCAAGCCAGAAGAAGGGAAAGAAAAAAAAAAAATAAAAATCCTGGATTCAGGCTCTGATTTATCAAATGGAAAGCTCTTTAGAATCAGAGCCTGGGCTGGAGGCTGGAGGTTTTGTTTGAGTTTGAGAACCTTCATATGTTTTTGAAATCTAAACAAATATTTCAAAGAAGGTGGTGTCATATTTGAAGTAAGTGATCCTATTAGGCACTGGGATACGGCTGCTTTGTTGAAGGACCGGGCAGCATTTTGTGTATGATAGTGTGGTGTACAGCTAATACACCGAGACATCACTTTCATCCAAAATGCCGATAGGACTCAACTTCCCTCGTGCACTTTGGCTTTCAGTGTTAATAATGAATGAATAAAGTTCAGGGGATAGAAGCTAAATGGATATTGTACTTTAAAAAAAAAAAAATAATTTTAACTAACAGCATGCCAAGCTATTCAGAAATGAGCGAAAGACAGTAAATGGACATATTTATTACGAGCAGTTGGGGAGGCTGTAACAAGGCATTTGCATGAGTTGCACTGGCATAAAGCACTAGGAATTTCAATACAATTGAAAATGCACGTTAATTAGAAATAATGAAGGTTTGATAACGTTTTCTTGGTTGTTGGGATTTTGAGTGCAACCTATTTTATCACAGTTAACTTCCCTAGGATAGCCATCTCTTCTATACCCTGCATTTGCGATCATTGTTTTTCTCTATGTCTGCCAGAAAAGTAACTAGGAATCTAATGGGTTTTGTAAATCTTGAGCATTGGCAGCAGGCAGCCTAGGAAGCACCTTTTCTGGAAATATCATCTGTATGATGCCCTCAAATTTTCTGTGATTATTACAAACCACCCAGCTGCAGTGGCGGGGGTCTCTCTTGACCAAGAAAACTTGTTGGTGGTCCAGATCCTCGTTACCTGTCATTCAGCTTCGCTATTAAGATGTCAGCTCACATCTGGGGTGGGTCCAGCTCCGAACAGTCATCAGCACTTGTAGCACGTGGCAAACAACAGCAAAGGCCAAAAACAAGCTGAGGTTTCATGCAAACTATACCAGTGGCTTCTCTTCCACGATCTGCCTCGCTCCTCGAGGTGCTGGAACTGCTTACCAGGCGCTCAAACCTGAGTGGAAATGGTTGTATATGAGTAGGCTTGTGCTCAGCCGTGTCAAAGTCACAAAACAACCATCCTCAGCACTTTTTGAGGGATACAAAAAGAATTACACAGCGAAGAGCTAATCCCAAAATGATGTGCGCGTGTGTGGAGAGGTATGTCTGACATTCACATTAATACCAAATGAGTTCATCATGATTAATGTTATTGCATTAAATATCGAAGGAATTAATAATGATTAGACCATTATTTTAAAGGGTTACCAACGTGACACCAGCTCATTTTTTAACAGCTGCAGACAGTTGGGTTTGGACTTTTTTCTCTCTGTGCATTTCCAGTCCTCACCTCCTTTGACCAAATATACTCACTTGAAATTTCATCTTATTGAATTTATGATTTTATGGCTGTGTTTCCTGTCAGGACTAAATCCAAGTCCTGATGAAGTCATTAGAAGCTTCGCAATTCACTTCACTGCTGCAGAAAAGGCTGAGGCGTGATCCTGATTTCCATGAACTGACAAGCACTTCCATTTCCATTTGTTTTGTTGGACTTTTATATGCCCTTTTGAACCTAGAAAAAAGCTAAGTTAATATTAGTTTGGAATCTTTTTAATCTGTTTTTTTTTAGAGGATCTTTGCTTGAAGGACTATGCTTTATGTGCATTCTTCTTCATTTTCCAAAAACAATCACCCTCACAGACATCAGTAAGAAAGTCCAAATACGTGTGTAGTATTATGCTTTAAATAAAATAGCCTTAACTTAGACAAAAAAAAAAAAAAAATAAGGTCAGATGCAGACTTTACAAATAGGAAAAATGCCTGAAACAGATGATTAAGAGCTATATGTTTTACAGTAATTGCTGCCGATACTCGGGTAATCCACTGTTTCTTGATGCACAAATAGTATTATATTCCACACTTTTAATAAAAGTAAGGAAGCCAAAAGTTCTCATAAATTTTCTACTCAGTAGAAACGACTAAAACCTACTAAATCTGTTTTGAAGTACTAATATATCATACACAGTATTTAAAAGTGGCGCATATCAAATTATCATTTATAAAGGGGAGATAGCAACTATTTTTCCATTTCTAATTTGAAATTCTTATATAAAAGGATAAATCTTGTATTTATCTGCTTTTCTTTACTTTTGTCTTTGCTGATTTTTTACAGGCCTCGACTAAGATTAAATTACTCCTTGATCAGCTGCTGCTGATTAGTCATTTCTACCTTTTCATAGACATTAGGAGTTGCAGTTTGACTGTCATTTTTTCCCAGCTTTAATTGTTAATAATTTTTCTGCTGTGTAAAATAGTAGCTTAGGGTTTTCCCTTGGCCTTTTGTTCTGCAGTACAAGAAAAGAAAGAAAAGAGGATTAAATGGGTTGCCATTTGTTATAACATTGCTTTTCCTGTAGGTTTTCCTGCTCTGTCCAAGGCATACCGACATCTTCAGCAATATACATCTACGTACATCTTTTTATTAGGAAATTAAACATGTCAGGGACCATTCTGTGTCAGTAAAGCTCTTGGGCAAAATGCTGCTCACTTGCGTATTATTATACACTTCTACCTTCAAAAACAAGATGGTTGCACAGAGGCTGCCTGCTGGGAATGGTCCTTGATCCATGAAAATACCCATTCTTTGCCAAGGATTTGGCCAAGGGAATGGTGGATAGGCTGGGTCAAAACGTGCAAGGAATGGGATTGGTGATCAAGCAGTAGAGGTGGTGGAGGTGCTGTTTGTAAAGCACACAAGCCCCTTGGATCCCTCTTGCTGCCGAATGCTGCTTCAGCGGTGGATTTTTCTTCTTCCAGTATTTGGGTCTGTGTTCACTGTGCGCATTTTGTACCCTCATGGGCTGCTTTTTCAGATCAGTGTTACCTTTCTCTTTTTTCAGTGGAGCACAGTAACACTTTCCATCTCTAAAAATCATTGCAGAAGTCTGAATGCAGAGTTTGGGGTCAAAGTCCCCTATTTATAACCCTCTATTTAAATCTACGCTTATATCTCATGGAAAGCATCAAGATTAAAGTGTGTATTTTAGTGCACATACTTCAAGAAGGATGATTTTCTGTATCAGATCAATATATTCCATCCTGCAAAATCTGAGCCCAGTTGTATTTAGCCAGATCTATGTATCATATATTAAATACTCTCTAAACTGTGCATTTTTTATCAAATACAAAGACAATAAAATAATGTGTAATGGGGTCTTTTCTGCAGAGTAATCTGCATGCTGGAGAGACAGAGCCAGTCTTGTCAGTAGAGATATAGACAGATATCACTGGTTTTGTTGTTCTTCAGTTATGTGTGAATTTCTCTATTCTAAATATACCTACAAAATGTCTATAGAAAATAGAAAAACGTGCTTTTAGGTTTAGGTGGTGTGCAAGTGGTGAGGTGACTGAAGAAAAGTTCAACTTCGTGAAAGTGCTTTGAAAAGTGCACTGAGTTCCCCTGGTATGTTGTACAAAGACAAGGTATCGAGTCTTCTAGGAGTATTTTGAATTATTTTAATGTAAAATCAAATTCCTGTGTGCATGCTTCAGTTCTGGTTGGTCATTTTGTTTTGCTAGAGGAATGCCTGGTGGTTCCTGAGAGATTTCTGCTCCGTGGAGCAGTAGGCTCAGTGCAGGAGGTTACCTCAGAAATACATCCCGCTTGATTGCCATCTGGACTGTGGCATAAGGAAACAGGTTGGAGAAGGCTAAGTGTGGAAAACCTTCCAGCATGGTGAGAGAAAAGGGTGTGGCCAGGGTGGCATCTCAGGACCTTGCTTGCCTGGCTGGTGCCAAGTGTTGGGGTTGTCTGAACGCTTCTAAGGACTGTGAAGGACATCAGTGTGAGTTGTGCCACTGGCTCCAGGGGAGGCAGACTTTCCGTGGCCCCAGCACGTGTCAAAGCTTATGTGACAGAGGAAAGTTTAAATGTGTGGCAGCGTCACCAAACCACTTTGTGTCACGTGCCCGACAGGAGAGAGAGGTGACGGCAGCCCAGGCTGGTGCCACGCGCGCGTTGGTGGAGCACCCGCGGGGCTGGGACCTCCATCTCCCCACAACAACGTGGCAGATGGAGCTGACAGGCTCACCTGCCCCCCGTGCCTTCCCTGCAGTGGGTCAGCAAGACTTATAGCAGGCTAAACTGGGAGAGTGTTACCTACTTAAACTGTTTTTCTGACTTAATAAGAATTTTTCATCTATAGCAAGCCAGTTTAAAATATTGTCTATACACAAACAGTCATTCTGAATAATAGGCCTGCACACAGTAAATGTCAGCTCTTTAAATCACAGAGGACTTCGGAAGCGGAGTAGAGAATGCTTCATAACAGTTTAAACTTCAGCCTCCCATTTATTATGTATGTGTTTATAAATCTCTGAGGGGCACTCTTTTCCCTTCTGGGAAGCCCAGAGGAGCAGAGTTGTTTGTCAGCCCGGCTGGGTGGTGCGTGGTGCCGTGGTTGCTCCTTTGCATTCTGACCCCATTTGGTTTCAAGGTTGGTATCCAAGGTTGTGCCTGAGGAAATTTTATTTTCTTTTCCCCTAATAGCAGCATATAGGACCTTTTATTTCTAGGAAGGCAGCACCTGCAGAACAAAAAGTGGCGAGGGGTCAGCAGAGCACTGTTGTGCTGTGTTTTTCTTTTTAAGCCGAGCATGAGTGATCACCACCTTTAGAAAAGGGCTCTCCGTTTGCCACAGAGGAAGAGTGTAAAGGTATCTCGCTCGGCCATGGCGTTGAAAAATTTCTTCAGCATTCCCATCTATCTTGGTTAGTATGAATACTTTAGCATTAAATGGGGAAAAGGAGAATCCATCAATAGTTAATAACTGACCTTAAGATAGGAATTCAAAGTTCACTACAATTAAACCCAAGTGTCAGCAGAACCCACAAGGGAGGCTATCAATATATTTGACTATACCTACGCGTAGATGGCAGATTTAAATTCTATAAGGGAGACGACTGTGCATTATTCCTAATAAAAACATATCCTTGTACTGCCTTATATCACAGACAAAACACAGAAGTTCTGTGTTATGAATGATAGTGGGAGAAAACATACTGAAGAGCAAATGTGATTCTGGATGGAATTTCATCACATGACTCTGTTGTAAACCAGATGTTTGTCAGATTCGGTGGGAGAATGTATCCATCTTGAAATTTTTAATAAGGTTACATAAAGGATTAAAAGCAAACATTTACAATACATAGGATTTAAAGATAATTATATTTCTCTTAAATTGGTTATTTGCTTGGTAGATCGTTAAAAATATTTACATAATCTACCCATGGTGCAGTGCACCTCATGGATGGCTTCTTTCATTATGATGTTTGATGTACATCCACAGCATCAGAAAAACAAAACATAAAGAGACTGTTCCACAGACATAAACAATATATGTGATATAAAAAACATGCTCTATTATTGAAAGAAAAAAAAAAAAGAAAAAGAAGAAAAGGAAGCCACAGCCAAACCTAGGAGTTATGGGGTAAGATTCTGATGCCTGGAAGAGAGAATTACATTTCCCTATGGAAAGCAGTGATGCCCTCACTGTAAGGGAAGCTGGCTCTGGGTAGAATGTAGACAGGTTGTTCCTCTTGCTGCTGCAGCTGCTTTTCCTTCAGTATCTTTCCCCTCTGAGAAGGGAAAAGGGGGGATAAAGCTTGAAAAAAGGACAGAGAAATGGGAGAAAGGGAATCTTCGGTTAGTAGCTGAGACTTCATAGGAGACTACTTTCCATTTGTGAATTTGTCCATGCCAGCTTCTTTTAATACCTGTGGTCGTTTTTGTGGGGCTACATTAAAGGCCACTAAATCTCAAAATGATTTTCTCGAGTATTCTTTTTGTTGGTAGACAATTTACAAGGAAACTTCATAGCAGGATATATCAAGTGTACACTGAGATGTACACATTGATGCTGCATCAGTATAACATTACAATGGCCTCAAAAAAAAAA
>VZRN01006642.1:248457-318189 GCA_013397935.1 Dasyornis broadbenti | reverse complement strand
TTTTTTTTGCGGTAATGGGCTCTCCAAATAATTTGTCCTCCTTTCCTGAAGTGCTATGGCAGAATAGCACTCTGTGAAGCTAAGACATGTACATCCTGTACCGTTCACAGCCTCCTCAGAGCCTCTGCCCCAGCAGCAAACCCCGGGCTGAGCAGCCCCATGTTCAACTAGCCCAGCCTTCTTTTGAACCATTTGGGTGGAGAAACACAATCTCCCTGGACTTCCCGTCCCTCCAGGCTGCAGTTCCGCTCTCCCCGAGCACATGCTCACTTAATACAATTTGAAGCAAATGTAATAGACGTGTGGAGTTGAAAGAGAGGCTGAGTATCTAAATTGCAAAGACCACAAATCAGTTAGGGAGTAGATAGATATGCTAAGTGAACGCCATTTTTCTGAAGTATCTGACAGAACTGAAAATCACAATGCAGAGAGATTTTATCACAGAGGATTTTCAATTTGTTGTTTAGAAAGATGGGTCAGTAAGCATCCACTTTATCCCTAATGACTAAAGAATGTAAATAATCTTGCTGTAACCATTTTTCATGTACATTTTCTATCTAGATGAGCTATATTGCCTTCTAGGTATTTTTTTCCCCTATCAAGGATCATAAAGGATTTTTTTTTTTTTTTTTGGCCTCCTGTTAAAAGAAGCACTGCAGACTAATAGCTCTTTCAGTCATCATAGAGGTTGATGCAGCTAACGTTTTAAGTGGTATTGTCTGCCAGTAATACTTAATCCTATTGTCAAATAGTGCACAGAGAATGTTTTCCTTGGAAAGGTAGGCTGTAGGGAAATGTAATGATTATCTAACTCTTCAGCCAAAGCAAAGGCTGTACTCTAGCATCAGAAGGGTTATACCAGCTACTTATTCCAAGAAGAGCCTGAACTTTGCCTTCTAATTTATTCTGCTTTGTAGCTGTTCGATAAAAATATTTAACAACCCCAGTGATTTGTATCACACTCTTTCACTTGCACCTTGTGTTTTTGGAAATACGGTTCCTTGCCTTTTTTTCCTCCGCTCTTCTTTTGGCTGATGGTGAAAGAGGTCTTGAAACATTCATTGCACTCTGATACGGGATTATATGTTCAGATAGGGGAAGAAAATGTGGTCCATGTAACTCTGATGAGGTAGAACAATTACTAGGATTTTACAAATGGAAGGGACCTTTGCAAGCTAATGGCCTATGTAACATCACTCAAGCCATTCCCTAAAGCTTCCTTGAAGTCCAACACTTGTGACTTACTTTCAGACACCTTTTATGACTTTGTTGACATGACTTTGATTTATGAGTTTTCAGTGATGGCGCATCAATTGCAACCTTTAATCGGTTGTCTTCCCTGTAAAGAAAAAAAGAAAAAAGGAAGTGCTCCGTATTCTGGGCCTTAATTTGTCTAATTTGAACTTCAAGCTATTGAATCTTGTTAAGGCTTTGTCAGCTAGATTGAAGAGTCATCAATTATCAATTTTCATTCCCTTTGATAATAGACACTTATAGACTAATAAATTATCCTTTAACCTTTTCTTCATTAAGCTAATAGATTGAGCACCAGGAGTCTCTCACTTCCAGGCATATTTTCCATTTTTTTGTTCATTCATGTGGCTCTGCATTCTCTCTGATTTTTCAACATGCTTCCAAAGTATAAGCACCACACGTGTATGTGCAATAGGTCCTCAACCATAATCAAGGATGGAGTTGCATTGTTTTCCTCTGTGCCTTCTTGCAATTCATATTTGTTTAGCAACAGATCACATTAACCATTAGATTTTTCCAGTAAAGTCTCCCACAGTGATTATTCTCAGTGACTTCTGAGTACCAGTTACAAGAACAGAATAATTTCTGTCGATTCAGTTTTGTTTCTGGCTGTATGACCTGACATTTGATCAGTTTGAAATGTGTATTGTGGGCTGAGCAAGGAAGAGAGATTACTAAATAGTCCAACTCTGAATTCTATATTTGTTGTTTCTGAGAATAATATGGAAAAGTGTTTGATCCCTGTTTTATAGAACACCGGTCTTCTTAGGAGGAAAAAGACAATGCATTTTATTTTATTTCTTTTAATGAACTCATTAACATTGTGGATTACATCCTTTAGCTACTCAGTAGAAGTATTGATGAAAGGAATAAAAATAGAAATGGCATTTTGAGGATTCTAGCACACCAATGTAACCCTTCAAAGATACTGAAATAAAACTCTTCTGATAGCAGAATACTTCAAACACAGTTGGCACTAAATCCATTTTTTCCTTGCATGAACCTTAAACTTGAGAAATCGAATCTGTTATTATTGTATTTGAAAACTATCTGCAAATCTTTTGCAAAAATATTCAAACTAGATTTAAAAGAAATATTCAGGGCAGGAAGGAAAACACATTTTTTCTCTGGGTCTTTATTTCGTTTGTGGCAGAAAAGTGCCATGAATGGTTTTTTTGTTTGTTTTTTTTTGGGTTTTTTTTTAATTAAGATTGTGGTCAAGATTTCAAGTAAGGTACTTAAGTACAGAATTTTTTGAGGTTACAGTGGAGAGTTTATAGTTTTTCATTGAATAGATGTCCTGGTTTTGTTGGGACAGTTATTTTTTTTCCCTCTAGTGCTGTGTTTTGGATTTAGAATAAGCATCTTGATAACACCCTGATATTTTAGTAGTTGCGGAGCGACGCTTACACTAAATGAGGCTTTTCCAGCTCCTCCTACTGCATGGCCAGCAAAGGGGCTGGGGTGCAAAACAAGCTTGGAGGGGACATAACGAGGACATGTGACCCAATACGGGCAAAGGGCTGTTTCATACATCATGCATTTGATGCCACGCTGAACAAAAAAAATGGGGAGAATTGGCTGGGGGTAGGTGGCTGCTGCTCGGGGACTGGCTGGGCATCCACCAGTGGGTACTGAGCAATTGTGTTGTGAATCATTTATTTTGGGTATACCTTTATCATCATTATCTCATTTAACATTTTTATTTATTCTCAATTTCCCTGCCTTTTTTATCCTACTAGGCTATCTTACCTCAACCTATGAGTTTTACATTCTTTGTGGCTCTCTTCCCCATCCTACTGCAGGAGAGTGGCTGTGTGGTGTTTAGGTGCCTCCTGGGTTCAACCACAGCAACAGAGGAATCTAAAATGTGCCAACTCCACAGGCTCACCTCCTCAGTTTTGTCAGAAATGCTTGCACTTCAAACAACATTCAATGAAAAAAAAAAATTAAAAATACTCCAGAAAATAAAGCGTTTAAGAGAAAAGTGAATTCAAAACAGCACTGCCAAAATGGCAAAGATTTATTCAATAATAATTCATTATTTCTTTTGAACTTGGTTTTATAATGCCTGAACTATGGTTCTGCAGCAGTGGAGGGAAAAGCCACTGTGCCAATATATGGTGGTGGAAATGTACATTTAAATTAAAACCCCACAATTTTCTATGGCAATAGCAGCTTCCAGGACAACACATTGGAGGGTAAAAGGAAGGGAGTTTTTTATTATTTAAATACCAGTTTAATAAATAAAGAGAAATGAGTGATTTAAGACAGTAAAACTGGCCCCAAAATAATCATATCTTTCAGGAGTGGATTGAAAGAATAAGGAGACACTTTTGCATATGCTAGGGAAATTCTGCTTTTCCAAATACCTCTTCTACTTGTGTTCTATTTATTCTCTTTAAACCATGTTTAATGCATGTGTATTCCATGAAGTTTGAAAGCTTGCCTTTAGGGGCAATAGGGCATCAACTCAGTCTCTTTCTGTGGTAGTGCACTCGTTTTGGCCTCCTTTGTATGAGAAATAAGGGCTATACTGGAGCAAGTCCAAAGAGGGGCCCCAAAGATGACTGAGGGGACTGGAGCCTCTCTCACAGGAGCAGGGACTGAGAAATGGGACTGTTCATCCTACAGAAGGATCTGGGAGGATCTCACAGATGTGTTTGAATACCAGCTGGGGGGAAGTAAAGAAACCAGAGCCAGAGTCTTTTCAGTGATGCCCAGTGATGGGGTAAGATGTAATAGGCACAAATTGAAACACAAAAGCTTCTGTTAAATGTTAGGAGAAGCTAGGAAATGCTTTTTTGTTTTTCTCTTTCCCTGCGGTGATAGCATCTTCACCCTTGAAAGTTTTCAAAACCTGACATGGTCCTCAGCAACCTGCTGTAGCTGATTCTGCTTTGAGCAGGTGTGGTAGACTAGACTGTCTTCAGACTTGCCTTGTGTTAATGCTGACACATCCTTCCTCTCAGTAATGATGAAGTTCAGTGAAAATTCATTAGAAGTATTAGATTATTCTTTACAGCAATTCTGCCTTCTTTATTATTAACACACAAAAACCCCCAGCCTGAGAAGGCAGTTCCCATTTATAGTCCTGTAGTTAGGACAACTCAGCAGTCTCAAGAGAAACAAAAAACTGGTGGTATCTTTATGTACATCTTTTAGGCTGGATGCCCAGGACCTTGCTTACAACCCCTTTCATTCTCTGTAAAAAAGGAGATATAAAGTTACATGGAGATATATTGGTCTTCCGTGAATGTTAGGTCCTTACATAAAAAGCAGGCATTAATATATTATCTCTTTGTGCAAAACCCCGTGTTTTAAACGGACTTCTCTCTTCATCAAGTTGTTTTGGGTCCTTTCCACAAGGAATACGAGAATCTTGGAATTTCTTATATAGCCTGTGTCAGCTGTAGGATTTCAAAAGTATGGGACTGCACGCAGGGCCAGTACTGCAGTGTCTGGTGAGGGAGAAAAATTACAACAGATGATTTTTTTTGCATGTCCTTAGACTGAACAGCCCAGCCCTAACTGTGAAAAGGCCAGTGACGAAAGTAAGCGGAAGCACCTTTCCTCACACTGTGGAGCCTTCAGCCATCTCTCTGTGCACATCTGCCCACAGGAAACAGGCTCTGCTTCCCTTCCTGGCTTAGAGCTGCATCTGAGCCCGAAGGAGAGAGGCCTGGGGTAAACACTTTTCAAGCAACTTTTGTGTAATTTTAAAAAACTCCAAAGGAAGTCAGCTGTACTGTCGAGATGTGAAAGGCCAGCTTGAATAAAGAGTTTGCTCGCCATGACAAAATAAAGGAGCAAATTAGGGCTGAAATCTATAATCCAAACCAGTCAGGATTTTCTCCTGTATTTTGTGGAGCTTATGTCTCCCTCCAGAGTTAAAAGATAGGAAAGATGGTGTTGGTATTACATATGTAGAGCAGAATGTGTGGACACTTGGAATTCCCCATGCCAAAATGATGAATGTTTTACTATCTTCTTTGGGAAGCATCCATAAAAAGCCAGACCAACATTTTCTGAAAGTTATGAAATAGTTATTAAAAAATGGAAATGTATGCTGTATGTATCTGAAAACTGTCTCTTGGAGCACATATGTTCTATCAAAGGGAACAAATGCATTGCAACATAAGGCTATCACATCTGTGAATAAAAGCTCCAAATACCTCTCAAACCTTATTTTGCTTCCCTTTGGTTTCGACTTCTATCTTAATGGAAATTTTTTTAGAGTGTAATGGTTTGGCACAGTTGCAGAGCACAAGACAAAGAAACGAGAGATAAAACCTGACCTATTATGTAATGTTGACCAAGACTGTTTTATCCCTGCTTTACCCACATTATCTTCTGTTATACTTGCTTTATAGACATATATTGAGTGAAAGGATAACTACAGTATACAGAGAGAATAAACTAAATTCTGGGAGTTGTTCTCTGCTGTCATTCATAAATTTAAAAGTTTCAGAATAAATTGTTCTCTTTTATTCAAGATCCATAAATTGCAGTCAGTGAGAAAACCTGCCTCCTTCTAAGTGGTCAGGTAACTGTATGTATGTATGTAGGGAATGTGTTTAGGAGTTTCAGCTCTCTTTGTGATTTTTCATCACTGCCGTTTAAAGCTGTCAAACTAATAAGAGGCTCATCTGGGAAAGCCATCCAAGATGGAGTACTCCAGCAGCCTGACACATACCGCTGACTGCGTGCTGAAAGTCACAGCAAAGCTTCATTCAGATCTTCCTGTTGCTAGAAGTTGAGGATAAATTAATTAGATGTGCAGCTTACGCTGATTAGCTGTGAAGTGGCGAGAGAGTTGCAGTGATTTCCACTGTGTGATACAGATGTACAGTTCAGTTGCTGACCACTGAAGAGCATGTGTGCTTCTCTCTCCCTTAAGATCAGCCTACTGAAATTTCCAGGCTGGGCTAGAACAGGATCCAGCTGACTTATTTGGATCAGCAAGGAAACAATGAGGGGTGCATCCCTGGGTTGTATGACGTCGCTGATTCTTGAATACAGAAGATGCCCTTATTGCCAGCCTCAAGTGCCCGTTACAGGCCAGATTATTGTATGGGGAAATATTTTTCCAGAATCCTTGTGTACAGGTTGTGTGGCTGACAGACAGCTAGTTGTCTTTGACTGAGGTGGTTTTGAAAATCATTCTCTGGACGTTTGGATATCAAACCTCTAGCTACCCACCAAAGAAAGTAACGAACCATATTCTCAGAGATACGAAGGGTGATTTATTGTCTGTGATACCAGGTGTAGTGATGATGGGCCTCAGTCATGCTGCCCAGTTTCAGTCATTCAAAATATCATGGAACAGGCTTTGAAGGCATTCATTTGTAAGTTTACAAGAATAATTCACACAGCATTTTTTGCTGGTTTTCTTTGCATGTGTGTTCTGTCTGGGGGCTATCCTTTTTCAAGGTGCGGTTTTTCTCCCCCCTAGCTATCAGGGTTATAATATATTTAAAATGAAGAAACAAAAATGTTGCCTTAGGAGTTTTTGGTTTTGTTTTTCTTCCTTCTGAATCCCAGACACCATTTCTAGATGTTTCTTTCCTTCCTGAGTCTAGATACTGGATTTTCAAGACGTACTCATGGAACCTTGAGTCTTATAATGAAATATCTGGCAGCAGAGATGACGACTACTGACCTACTGCCAGGGACCAACTTATCGATGTGGTGGCCTTTGTATCACGTTGCTGTGAAACATCCTGTGAGTCTCTTCTTTTTCTACGGGCTATGTCAGGAGCCAGAAAGTTTCCTTCTGAGAGCCTGAGCAGATAAGTCGTGCTTGAAACCTGACAGCATTGCCACTCCCCATCGCAGACTGAATCCAGTTGCATTCCTAAGGCCACAGCTGTAAAGCAAGTTTGTGGTTTTATTTTTCTTCTTTTCATGCCATATTTTTAGTGCTCCCTATAATAAATCTTCATGTTTTGATTATGTGTAAAAAGACAGTGACTAGAGACAGAACGCAGTACTACCAAAATAAACTCACTTAATGCACAATGGTCCTGCCACAAGCACGGACTCCCCTCTTTGCCTAAACTTCGTCTCGTTTGAAGTGGTGCAGAGAGAAACATGGGCAGAAGGGAACAGCCCTGTCCCAGTGAAAAGAAAATAAAATTTAAAAAAAAAAAAGCACAAATATATACGCTGGCAAAATGTGCACAAAGGGTTGCCTAGCAATTCTACAGACTATTTGGCCGGTCTGGGGACCGCGTTCTGAATTAACATGAAGGAGAAGGCAGAGCTGGTAACGCCAAACTTCAACGTGGCAAGTTGGACACTGCTTCCCAAGGCTCAAAGTAGCAATTTGCCTTCGTCAGAAATGCGTCACTGGGAGCCGCTGGCACTGAGATGTGGCCTGAGGAATGGTGGGGCAGGACGGAAGGCCAGGGCAGCTGAATTTTGTGCCCCTGCCCACAAGAAAGACACTGAGCTGCTGGAACGAGTCCAAAGAAGGGCAAGGAAGCAGGTGAAGGGTCTGGAGCACAAGTCCTGTGAGGAGCAGCTGAGGGAGCAGGGGAGGCTCAGCCTGGAGAAAAGGAGGCTCAGGGGAGACCTTCTTGCTCTCTACAACTCCCTGACAGGACTCTGTAGTGAGGTGGGTGTTGTTCTCTTCTCCCAGGCAACAAGTAACGGGATGACAGGAAATGGGCCTCAAGTTGCACCAATTAGATTGGATATTACGAATTTTTTTTCACATACAGGGTTGTAAAGCATTGGAACAAGCTTCCCAGGGAAGTGGTGAAGTCACCATCCCTGGAAGTGTTTAAAAAACATGCGGATATTGCACTTCAGGACATGATTTAATGGTGAACACAGTGTTGGTGCTAAGCTGGCATTTGGACTTGATGGTCTTAAAGGTCTTTTCCAACCTCAGTGATTCTATGATTCCAATGCCAGTGCTTAGCATGTGACGGCCAGCATGGATTATCCTGGGGTACAGGCAGCTCGGGGACTCCCAGGGCTGGGTGATGGATGAAGGAGCCCTGAAGGATGTCCCAGGAGCACAGCTGGGCTCTGGGTGTCCTGGTTTCTCAGAGTGCCTCATGACCTGTGCCTAGGCACTAGGTGATATGTTGCAACCCTTTTTAGAGCGCATTTGGTGGTGCCAAGCACTTTGGTTGAGAGGGACGTGGTTTTGAATTCTAAATACCTCTAAGGCTGCATTTCTAAAAGCATTTAGTGAGCCCTGTAGAATCACACTTGTCAAGGTCAAGTCTTAGCTCAGACCACATTTAATCCTAAAATTCTAATGTTGCTTCTCCTCTCAGTGCTAATTTACACTTTCAGTGCAAAGCTCAGGTTCCTGAAATCCAGTTCAATGATTTTTCATGCTCCGTGTCAAATTGTGGGGAAGGGGCTGAGGCCAGAGAAATGTTTTTCCATTTTTTTCTTGGGAGGTGTGAAAGATCTGTTTGGAAGTTTCAGGCTTATTCTTTATTAGCTTTTTCCTAATGAGTGACTGAGTACATTTCTAGTTTGAAGCACAAATTTTTCCCATCCCTTGAAAAGCAGAATTTCTTTTTCTCCCATACCCACATCTAGCACCTTTCTGTTTTTTCAAAGACTTAACTTCCCAGGAACTCCTAGAAATATGTATCTTGTTCATAATCTCTGAATTAACCAGAATTTCTACTAAACTGTGAGTAAGATACTTACTTTAGAAATATGTGTTCAAAGAAACCACTAAACTTCATGGTTCTATCAATATGTACTTATCTCCTAATGGTATACGCGTTTAATATATATGTAAATAGATATTAGCAGAGATTGCAAATCTGGCTGTAACTGTGGGTACCAGAAGATTACCCCAGGGATCTTTTAAACTCTTCTTTGTTTTATTCTACATGAGAATGATAAGATTTTTATTGAATTAAATTTAGTTTTATTTAAATGATCTTGATATGTACCCAAAAAGTGTCTGTTTAAAGGAAAATGTGCATCTGATTTCAGAGACTTAGAATAGATACTTCTGTTCTTCTCTTTGGCCACAAGGGAATATGACAGGAGCATTTTATTTCAATATTGCTTTATTAAGTGAGAGCTGATACAGAAAGTGTGTAATGCCCTGTAATTTGATATGGACATTTTCTAACCTTTGAAACAAACAGTGTAAAGCTCTCCATATGTATCAGTTCTTGGGCTGAGCTAAAGTGGATATTTTTTTGTCACCTATTTCTGGTGAGCTGGCAGTATTTTTCCTTATCAAACCCATAAGTTATGTCATATCTATTTCTGTTCTTTCTTTGAATCAGTCAAGGTTGCGGATTTGGGGGTTTTTTCATTAGCTGTTTTACAGTGTCACTTCTATTCTTGACATTTGTATTTCTAGAAGAATTTGTGTGACATTTTTGCATGCTTAGCACCTGCAAAAATTGGAATTTATGAGCTTACTTTGCATACAGCAACCATACCCACATCTCTGGTGTTCACTAATTGAACTTGGAGCATTGTAAGCGATCTCAGCACAGAGAGTCCAAAAAGAGAGGTGAAAGTCAAAACAGGCGTTGTAGGACTGTGTCTGGACAAGCATTTTAGGGGCTCTTTTGGACAAGCTGCTGTGAAAACTGTTTTAGTAGGGTGGAAAAGCACAACCAGCTACCTCGTTCTGGTTTTGCATTTTTCATGGCTTCCCTTCAGAAAGTGGGTGTGTATGAAAGCCAGCATTTCAGAGCTGGTGGCTTATGAAGGATCTTTCTCACAAACCTGAAGCTCTCTGCCACTCAGGGCATAGGAGTATTTTCCATAATTTAGGAAAATTGAAAACCATAGGATTCTATGAGGTAAAATATCTGTTTTGACCGTTGCGGATTTTTTTGTTTGTTTTTAGCTTTTATTATGTTTTTCTAGGTCAGATACAGGAGGCAAAACCATGTTCATGTTGCAAAGAGTGACAATTCAGCTATGTCAGGGAGAAACGTGTAAGAAAAGCCTGGAAAGGACGGTAAGGATGCCGTGGGAACTGGGTGCTGCACAGCTGTGGTGTAGGATCACCACATCTTTATTAAAAAGAAAGCAAAACAAAACATAGGAAATTTATGTTTCCTCTGCACCATCCTTATGCTCAGTTAGGAGGTTGCCCTGCAATCCTCAGGCCGTGTGTGTCAGGCTGATTGGGTCAAATTCTGCCGTGGAAGAGCAGAAATGGGAGAATATGAGAGCAAGACAAGCAGCTACACCATATGTGCTCTATACCACGTACTCTGACTCACACATAGGAATCACTTGGTGCATAGGTTGTCAGCATCGGCAATTCTTCTGAAAAGAAGCTGAAAATTAATGTGTCTATGTTGCTAGAGTTGCTGGCTCTTTCTTGTAGGCAAATATACTTGTTAGGAGAAAAAAAAAAAAAAATCAAGTTTTATCAATGACGTTGTATCCGTACCTTGAGGCTGCACCAGCAACACCACCCCCATGAAAAATTTTAGCTCTCCATTTGCTAAATGTAACTGTGCTGATTGGGTTCCTCTTCTTCATTCAAGGTTTTTGGGTAGGAATTTCAGCTAATAGAAATGTTCCTCATGGGTCAGATTAGGTCTCGCTATCTAATCTAACTTGAATATTGAAATGACTTGGATATTTTCCTCTCCTTTTTCTTGTCAATTTTCTTTTCTTTACAATCTGCTGTCTTTGGGAACTTTTCAGTTGCAGAAAATACTTCTCTGCATATATACATAATGGAAATTCTAAGAATTCCAAGTTTGTTTTCAGACTGATTTAAAAAGAAGGGTAATAATTTCAAATTATGCTCCAGAGTACAAATTGCAAAAGAACATCTACCAATTCATATGGGAGCATTGAAAAATTTCACTTTTCTTGGAATGTTTTGAAATAAAACAAAACAATCAATAACATTTAAATAAATCAAATTAAAAAATTAAGGTTAAGATAAATTAAAAGTAAACCCTGATAGATCAAGTGAAATATTTTTACGTTAATGAAAAGGTTTTGATATTTGCAAAATAAATATTTAGACATAGGTGGCATAGATAGGGATTAGACTGTCCTTATAAAACTTTATTTTAGAACATTTTAGAATGCTGTTGAAATTATCATGGTGGATTTTTTATAATTTTCTTTTATTTTCCCCCCTAAAGTGGAATAAAACTGCTGCAAATCAGTTTTTCTTTCATGCACTACTTCAGTCCCAAAAGTATCTAATGCCAACACATCAATTTCGTGCTAACTTCAGTCACTGAGTTCTTCTCACCTTACTCACGGCATGCCCTGGCTGAGGTCAAGGGTTGGATTTTAGCAGTCAAGCAAACAGATTTTGGCCATTTATTCAGTGCCTGAATCAAAAATCCCAAAGTATCTGGATGTGAGGGATCCAGACGAGTCACAAGAAATGATGCCTTGTTGCAGATGAAAGGGAAGTGACCCCTCCAGTTACATGAAGAAATTAGTGCACTAATTTCTGTGTTTGTTGTGTAGTGCTGCAAAATTTCCTCATTATTTCCGATTGCCGGTGTATCAAACCCATGTAACTGGGAGAAGGATATGGCTTTCGTTGCGGATGGTACAGAGTACCAATGCTTATGTGGATGTGCCTTTTCTGGTTTGGTATTACCAAATTAATTGTCAGTTTGTGAAATATTTACTCTATCTGCAGAGCAGATGGACTGGAAATGTTCGTGTGAGTAAATATTTGCCATATATGCACTGCACAATCTGGCTGCATCCTTGCTTTTACTCTATAATTTATGCTTTTTTAACAGCAATGAAGAAACCTCAAAAGATTCAAAGGTTCATTTGGATTCTCATAAACACCAAAAACTTGGACGGTTTCCATTGCCTCTTGGGGCTTTACAATTTCTATAGGAAATTTGGTGAAAGCCCTTTCTGTAGCACTGTAGTTCAGAATTCCAGTTCTCTTTCCATCTAGGTGCAGGAAAAGTGGGATAGCTGCAAGGTAACACGGACATTCACTGCATATATTTAGTCTCCAATATATGGTACCAGTTACATTTGGGTCAAGTATGATGCTCAAGATAGAAAATCCCATTTTTACCTGAAAACGCTTCTTGGGTTTCAGTGCAGTTTTTTAGTGGGTATTTTTTTGGTTGTTTGTTGGGATTTTTTTGTGGTTTTTGTGGGGGTTTTTTTTGTTTGTTTGTTTGTTTCTTGGGGTTTTTTTGTTTGATTTGGGGTTTTTTTGTTTTATTTTTTTGGGTGCAGTTTTGTTGTTCTTTTGGGATTTTTTTGTTTGTGTTTTTGTTTGTTTTCTTATATTTTGGTTTTGGTTTGTTTTTTTTTTTTGATTTTTCTTTTTTGTTTGGTTTTTGTTTGGTTTTGGTTTTATTTTTTCGGTTGGTTGGGTTTTTTGGGGTTTTTTTTGTTTGTTTGTTTTGGCGGGTTTTGTTTGGTTTATTTTTTTGGGTTTTGGTTTTGGTTTTGTTTTTTAAATACCTAATTCTCTTCAACACTCTATATAAGAGAAGTTGCATTTGGCTACTGTCAGTTGAGTATATGATCCACAAACTCGTTTACCTTCTCTTTTGCTAGAGAAGGAGAGTTTCAAAGCACATTCACCAAGAGAAAGAGGAGAGAAATAGGAAAGTGTTGGGTTTGATTTTTTTTTTTATAATTATACTTTTAAATTATTTTAGTCTAAAGATTTATTAAAAGGAGAAGAAAACCCCCTAAAGTTCTTAAGGAATATTAACATAACATGCCTGTAACTCAAGCTGTGTTTAATGAGAGGTGCTGTTTTTTTCTGCCATGAGGGCTACAGTCCAATGAGTGATAGCTATGAAAGAGGTCACATACATATTCATCAAATTCGACATGCACATGTAAACTGGTTTTAATAGGCCATGACAGCAGAAGTTGTGTCAGGCAAATAGCTGCACATGTGCTCATTCCCTCGACTGGCATATTTAGCCATTATCACTCTGGTATCCATGGATGAAATATTAGCTTGTTAACTTAAGACCATCAGTTGTTGCTGATGCTTAGTAGCAACCAAAAAAAGCACAGATTCCCTCTGCAACTTTATTATGTACCGAGCTAGCATTGAATTATTACAATTTCATTGTAATATTTCCATTTCCTTCCCTTATTTATTATGGAGGATATTTGTAAGTGATAAATTGGAATGCAGCTACAATATAAATAAAGGGACTATTGATTCGAAAATACTCCAAGGATTGTACTCCATGAATTTCTTCTGATTGTACATTCAGAAGGGACAATGTTGCTACAGCATTAATTTTTCCATGAGCGCGTAGCAGCGCGTTTGTGTGTTGGCACACACACAGACACAAAAATAAACCAAAGGAAAATACAGTCCTTCAGAACCCTCAGCACAGCAAGGGGTAAACGACCACAGCCTGCCAGGTGTAAATCAGCGTATCCACTGGATCCCCCTGGGTTGTTTTGCTGACAGTTCAGTTAATGGCTGGCCTCTCTTCTAGGACTAGCAAAAAGGTGTACTAGGTGCTCCTTTCCCCTTCTTTTGGGGGAATAGCCTCTTCCTAAATTAGGAAAGAATTGGTGAATGGCACCTCTGTACAGAAAACAGGCTTACTTAGGCAACAGCCTTGCATTTTAAGAAGCAAGGTGTGGCGTTTTGTGATCTTTTCCCCAAAGTGATGTTTTAAAACTACAGATTTTGTCCGACATGTGGGCCTGGGCTATGATGGTGTTTGAAACAGCGGTCTAGACTGCCATAGCAGCAAATGTACCTTTGTATGATACAAGAGGGATGCATTGCTTCACAGACCTGTCTTAGTGCTTTACAGGTGTTAAGAAGAAACCTGGAGTGAGAGTTGAACAGGGTAAAAACCTAAAGAAGCGTTAAATCTTTTGTGCTCTAATTATGTATGCTGAGGTGTGAAAGCTTTGCTTTTCAGAAGTGGTTCCCTTGCGTTTCTTGAAGAGCTTTTGCAAATGCTGAGACCTAGTGAAAGCAGATGTCAAGCTTGGACAAATTATAGTGTACTTGATTGTAATTTAAAAGCAATAAAACAAGTCAGCACTGAGCAACTTAGTAAAGAAGGAAGTAATTCCCTCTGTAAACAAGGCCCTCTCCTTCCATGTCAGATGAGAAGACATAGTTGTCCAGGTCATGAGGACAAAAGCTGTAGGTGCACAAATGGGATGTGGAAGGTGGGTTTCAAACCATGTGCTCTCCCAGAGTGTTTGTTCATGACATGGTGTAGGAAAGATGGCAGGAAGCTCGAAATAATTTTTAGGTTTTCTTTTACACAAGGACAGTAGCTTGTCTCCCTGGAGACAGCACTTGCAAATTCCTGATGCATACTTTTATTTAGGTCACCGTTCTTCTTGTACGTGGTCCATCCCCTAAAAAGCTCTTTATGCCAGTTCTATTATGAAGTTGGCCAAGGTCGCCTTATTCCCTCTGAGACTTACTCTCCTCCTCCCTGGAGGGAATATTCCCAGAGGAAACCCCAGCTGCAGTGAATAACACCACCAAGCCTTCTCTGGAGTCGAGGTTGGTGTTTAGTGTAAGAAAGCACACCTTGTTCTTGTGATTTCAGACTCTGGCCCAGCTGGGAATGCTATGGCCAGTCAAGAAACCAGTAAAACTGAACTCCTGGGGCAGATATATTCATGAATAACAGCCTGTGCCTTTGCATGTCTTCTGCTACTTCTATTTCATGTAAGAACACAGATGAAGTACAGCGTACTATTAACCATGCCAGCTTCCAGAGGAGTCAGATTCAAAGAGAAATATTGAAGGAAACATACTGAGTTTCAGTTTTGAGGGACTAATTTGAAAATTGTCTGTCTTGACAAAAGGTGACAAGTTTTGAGAGGGTTCTCTGTGCCGATTTGTTTCTTTCTTCTGAATTTGAGGGTATCGGGCTCTGAGGGAAGCTCATGCTACAACAGAATAATGGGCAGTGTTTGAGGGTTAGTCTGGCTCTAATCTTCTAGAGGGGAAGAAAATGGCAGGCATTTCACCCCGACCAGAACATTGCTTAGCATCGAGTGTTGCTACTCCGGGAAGTTTTGACATCCAGATAAACAGACATTGCTTCCTGCCAGTCTTCTACGTCTCTGAACTGGAAGATCCTGTTCCTTGCAGATCTGGAGACACAGGCTCTTGGTCTTCAGACCAAGAGCTGCCATCTGGTCACTGGCGGATCAGAGCTCCTGAGTCTGAAATCTTCCAGACAGCACCTTCCTAGGCAGCTCTGTAGGGAGAGTCTAGGGCAAGGGGTCGTGTGGGAGGCTCTTAAGTGCCGCTGTGCTATAAATGAGAATAATTTAGACTCAGGGACACTGATGTTTGACACAAGTTAATCTTTTTCTGTTGCTCTATTTAATATTTGCTAATGTATCAAGTCTGATATAAAGTATTTTGAAAGAAGACCTGAGATTTCTCCAGTATTAACTGTGCAAGGAGAAGTCTAGCCTATAAAAAGACTTTATCTTTTTATTAAAAAATGCACAAAGTCGTGGGAAAATATTCAAAATGAGGAATGATCTGATAAAAAACATGACAGGCTTGGCTTTAGCTTGTATGAACTTTTCTAAAAGAGAAGGGACGTGTTTGTATATTTCTTATCAAGCAGCTCCAGATTTATTTATATCAATCATTCCTGTAACATGACATGTGAAATTAGCATTATGATTTAACGTTACATTACAGCAACAAGCGGCATCATTTTTGATCCTGTCTAGATGAAGGGAATGGATTTTAAAAGTGCTTTGCAAGAAATGGGAGCACTGGCTGCTCTTTAACAATGCAGAGTGCAGTTTTTGGCTCATCTGGGTTTAGGAGCACAATTTTTTATGGAAGCCAGAAGAAAGTTTTTCAAAACTTCCTAGTCATATTCAGAAACCTGTTCCCAGAGCAGGAGGATAATACGTTGCAGTTTTTAACACAGTTTGAGGTCTTCCTTCACTTTTCTGACCTCAAATCAACTTCCTATCTTGAACACGCAATAAACACTTGAACTGCATTCATTCCAAAAAGCTGAGCTGCAATCAATGTTATTTATTTGATTTCTTTTTCTTTGTTTGTTTGATTTCTTTCTGACAAGCTGTTTAGCCTCTTAATTTATTGATGTGCTGAGTTTATTCATTATGTGCATGTGTACGGGACTAGGGGTGAGCTGGGGTCTCGGCATTTGCAACTGGAAGTCTGCTCGGTGGATGAGGCAGCAAGAGCTGAATTTTACACACATTTAAACACATTTTTAAGTGCGTTTCAATCAAAATCAAGACATACAACAAGTTTGTGGATAATATTTACAAATATGCATGCAGTGAAACTTAAATGCAACTGTTCAACTGTTCCGTAAGCTTCTGAGTCTGTGACCCAATGTTCCTTAAGTGATATCCATGCAGCTTTGCTGTATAATCCCACATGTTGGTGGGATGAAGGATCAAAAATCAAAAAAACACTGAAGTGATAAGGCCCATACTTCATGTGCTGTATATAGAAGAATTTGTCAATTAGATAGTTTTGAATTAAGTCCTATGCTAGCCTGCCTGCAGAAAAAATTTTATGCATTAGCAGATGGCAAAAGCATGTGAAATAAAACCTGTTTATCTTGTTCTTTCTCCTTTCCTCTGAATCTCTTCTCCTTCAATTTAAAAATATCTTCATCCTAAATTTTTAGAAAAAAATCTTTCAAGTGAGACTGCCTTTCTGTAACCATCTGCAGTACTCCTGTCCACCAAATGCCAGACACACTGTCCCAAAGTGACACGGCATTTCCTAAGGAATAAGCACAAACAGGGAAATGGAGCCTCAGGTGTTTCTCTTCTGGTGTTTCTTCTCTGGCCATGAGGAAAAGTCCTATATACCAGTTCTGATCACTTTTCTGAGTCAGTAAAATGCAATTTGGCACATAGCTCCCTAATATTTATGGTGAGGATTTTCAGATGACATGACATATAGAAGATGGTGTCTTGCATGTGTTTTTCCTTTCTCCCCTTCCTCACTGACTGCCGGGTCACTGTTGTCTGGTTGAACATACACAGCGTGTGCACTATGTGAATTCACACTTCCTTGGCAAAGGCACCTCATACAGAAAGCTCACTCCATAAATAACCTAGGCTGTGTGTTTATTCTGCTCTGAAATGCTGTAAAAAATAAAAGGCTACCTATCAAAGTTGTTTGTCTAATAATGGAGGAAGGGGATGATATTGTAAACACTGTCCAAATGAATTGTAGTAACCAGAATAAATGGTGGTTGCTGTTACTGAGTGCTGAAACTGAATTCAGGCCTTTCTAAATACATCACATGTGACTTTAATCCATTCCAGAGCCCAGGTCTCTTCCAGGCTTCGAAATTTGATGCTCTGAGGTGCTAAGACCCCTCTATTGCTATAGAAATCAATAGGGCAGCAGCCTGCTCAGCACCCCAAAAAGGTGATCAGTCGGTTGGGAGCCCAGTGCCCCAGGCCTGATCCTGCATCGTGTTTCTATCCACACTTAATTTTGGACAAGGATATATCACTTTTTGCAGAAGGACCCCTCCCTTGTCTAAGTCAGCATGTCTGTAGGGTTTACGGCATCATGGCCTCTGTCTGGCTTCACTTTTCACATTGCTGCTTTCAAGTGCACCTTCCTCGTTCCACTCTACTTGAATAAGGACCAATTCCTCTTCCTAAAACCAGTGGTTTATCTCCTTTTGGCGGGCAAAGTTTCTAAGCACAGAGCTCGCTGATAGCAAACTGTACCTAGGGTTTGAAGAAATGTTTTACAACGTATAAAAGAGACTGTAGAGGATAAAGTTAAGCTATAGCCAGCCCAAACTGATTTTATGTGCAAGTTAATCCAACAGGTGAGAAACAATAGGGTGGGGAAGGCGTGGAGGAAATAATAAGGCAAAACAAAAATGTTCTCAGCCATCAATATTTGTTGCCTGAGAGAGGGGTGAATCCTGCTTCAAACAGCCCTCTAGACGCCACCACTTCAGGGTCTGAAAAGGAGGCTTTTTTAGGTGACATTCAAACCTTTAATAGCAGGCAGTCGGTTTTGACAATAACAATTTTCTCTCGTGGCAGCCCAGTGACTTTGCCGCTCACTTACCTGTCCCCGGCAGCCTGGGCAGAGCAGTAACCTAATCCCATGAGTTTTAGGGCTGGGGGGCAGAGGCAGTGCCTGCAGGTCTCCCCAGCCCATCCATAATTATACGGCTGGCAGAGGAGTGCCTCAGGTTGCACATTAGGCCCTTGCTGAGATTAGTAATTATAATATCAGTTTTCTCCAAATAGGTCTGACAGAATGGCACTGGTAGCAGAGGTGACTCAAAGTTTAGTAAGTCTTAGGGAAAGTTTACTGTCTCCTGCTGCTTTCTGTCCCACAAATTTGGCCTCTCTAATAACCAGCACCAGCCACAAACAGTAGGAATCCTTTTCAATCACTATTAGCAACACTTCATTTCTGTCATATTTGACCCCTGGCAAGCGGCAGCCCAGCAAAGAGCATTCCCTGCAGAAAGTAACCAGACATCCAGGATTTACTCTGTGACAAATGACATTTTTAAGGGCCCTTAAAAAAACTCTGAGACAAATTCACAGCAGGACTCTGGAAAGCCCTTTACCAACCTCCAAATGAGATAAGGGATAGCATAGCTCTTACTCAGTAGCATCCCATCTTTAGCTATTTCTTCTGTGTGACTTCATCTTTGCTGGTACCTCCAATAGGAAACTGCTGCTCCCCTTCAGTGTCTTAAAAGCATGATGAGGTTATTTATGTTATATACTGCGAACTTTCCTAACACAAAGATGTCTTTCACCTAGATGTTTTCACTTGCAGCCCTTTCTGAGTAGTTCAGCAACCTTGTTTTCACTAGGGAAAAAGTGAGGCCCAAGGAGGTTGTTACAGCCACTAAGCCAAGTTCTAGTCTATGCCTTAACCTTAAAATAAATTTTTCAGTTCATCAGGAAACCAAATCTTTATTAAAATTCTGTTGTGCCCAAGAAAGGAGGATTTTTTTTTTTTTTTTGCGTGTTTAATTTCTTGTCAAGACAATCATACATTTGAGACTAGGTTGCTGACACCAGTGTCCAGGTAATTCACTTTTTAAGGCTTTATAATGAGTGCACCTGGAAAAGGCAATCAGAGGGAGAAGCATGCAGAATAACTCTGTCTGGATACAGGAACAGAATAAATAGGAGATGCACAGACTTCTCTTTAGACACTGCCAGCTTGGTAATTTTGAGGTAGATCTTGGTTGCTCAGTGAGATCTGCAGGATGAAGATGAGGCTGTAGTCTGCTAAGTGCAATGAATATATTAAAAAGTCAGGAGAAAATGTGACAAGACAGATAATACAGGGCTTTTGATGCCACAGCTTCTTAATTGCTCTTCCCAGCTGTTCTTCCATCTTTCTTTTATTTTATTTTCATCTCACTTCGTTTTCTGTGATTTAGAGAGGGCAAAAACCAGAAAAACATCTTGGCCAGTGGTTTACAGCCATTCTGATCCAGCAGTCATCAGCGTCACTGATGTTCCCCTGTTCTCCTGCCCAGAGCTGTGAGCAGGCAGGCCAGCAACACTGGGGGCAGAGAGCTGCTGGGATGTGGCAGATCCTGCCCTGACGGGGAAAACTGCGTCTTTTGCCCTTTCATGACAATTTTCTGCAACACTCACGGCTGCAGAGGGTGCGTTGGAGCCACACCTCAACCTGTGCCCTCAGGCCTGTTGTCTCCGTGACCTGGGAGCCTCCCTGGAAGCCGGGATGAGGGCTGCTCTCTCTAGTCAATGAACACATGGCCAGTGCATCCTTGCTTTAGCGACTCGTGAGGAGCTTTGCTCAGCACCAGGGCTGCTGTGAGCGAGTTGGGAAGTGTGTAAGTGACTGGAGATGGGAGGGAGGAGTGTGAACCCGCTGAAGCAGCGCCGTGCAAAAGATCAAGAGCAAAAAGCTTCACTCGATCCTGCGTGATTTCCTTGCACAGTGCCTTGAACTCGTTCCTCCGCATGCAAAATGAGTTTCACCATAGTTTCTAGTCCTCTGCATTCTGTCCAGTTTACATCTTCCTTGGCAAAACAGTTGTTTGCACATTCCACTTCCAGTCACCCGGCCAGCATCCGTGGGTAGGGAGAACAGGCTGGGTGTGCTCACACTCAGCACAGAGTGACTAAAGGCTGGATGCCCTCTCAGCTGTGTAATGGACTGTACCAGAGACAGGGATTAGGTGAATGAATACCTGTGAGGTGCAAGAGTTGTATTTCTGATTAACTGATGTAATGATAAATGCATGTTAAAAGTTTGCACAAAACAATTACCGCTTGCAGTAGATACCTGTGAGAACATAGGAGAGAAAAAAGCAGTCAGACTTGGAGAATCGCTGCACATGTGTGTCTTTTCAGGCCTGAAAGTGAGAATTCTAGAGCCTTTGATCCACAATGTGACATTTTGCTGAAGAAGACTAAGCTAGACTGATCAAAAAGACTAAATTACACTGTGATGAGGGAGCAACTACTGCACGTGTTGTGCTCTGTGAGATTGTCTTCTAGATTTTGATACGCTCATAATATACAGAGACTAGCCTAAGAAGGGCCAGCTTTGTTGCTGGGATTGTATACATCTAATTGAAAGTGTTTGCCAGCCACCAAAATACCCTTTAAGAGTACATTTAAGTTTTGGCACATCTTCTCCCTTATGCCTCCTGTCGAGGCATACAGAGTGTGTGAAAACAGCACAGCAGAGCTGAAATCCTCACAGATGCTGGGGTCCATGGTTTGTGCTAGGTTAGATCAGTAAAGGGAGCCTGGGCCAAACAAAGAACACTGAGCATCTGGAACAAAGTGTGTGGCCTGCTACTGTCCCCACTCTGCACCCTGCTCCTCCCACCTCAGAGGCTTTAGGCTGACACACTTATTTAAACAGCAGAAGTTGGGCTATTGGGCAACCTTCTTGGCTGAGGGGATCATCACCCCAGGCCAATTATCCCCTTTTTGTGTTTTGTCAGGCTGTTTCTCAGCTGGCTGAAGTTCTTCAGCCCTGCAGCAGTACGAGCTCTCTGGCTGGGGCCGGGGAGGAGAGACACACGAGGTGTGGGGGCACACCCAGACACACGCTCAGCATCACCGCTGATGATGAATCAAAGCTCAGGCAATGCCTGCTCTTGTAGTGCTCAAGAAGCTGAAGTCTGCTTGCAGAAAAGGCAGGTTTTCATAAGTTATTTCTTAATTTTTTCTCCTCCTTAATGCCATTAATTGATTTTCTTTCACTGTGGCTGAGGACCTGGATTTCCAAGTTCTGTCTGAACCCAGAGGTGCAGGATACTTTTAAAATCTCAATACAATGCAATTAGTGACAAAGCCCAGTTAAAATTTCAGCCACTACTGGAAATTTACAGAGGAGCCATGCTGATCCTGGAACATGTGAGGCAAAAAAAAAAAAAAAACCATCAAAAGAAGTCCACTCCTGCTGAGGAGGACAAGTATGTCTTATGCTTAATGCATGGTATGGGGATTCAGGAATCAGAAATCAAATTCATGATTTCTCAAATTCCCTGCCTCAGCCTTTCTGTCTGCCCTTAGCATAGCTGTACACTATTTGAGCAAAGTTTCTGTGTGCCTGTGCAAAGCTGAATTACCTTAAAAAGCCAAAATGCCTGACACAACCAAGCCCTGCTCCTGAAGTTGCCATCAATATGAAGTATCCCAGTTAAAGAGGATGGCTGAATACTTGCTCTTTAGTACAGTTTTGTTTCTTGATCTATGTAGAAGTGTTTTTCGCTTGTTGACTTGCTGCTGTGCTAATGCTCTTTGCTGCAGTTCATTTCTTTTTTGTTTGTTGCTCCACTTGTGTGAAAATCTTCATCTTTACATTTCCAGTGACATTCTGGTCCAGACTGAGTTCATATAAAGCTCTGGGGAGAAAAAAATGGGGCAGGCTGGTGTCAAAAGGAAGGGAAGAAGAGGTGACTCAAAGTTTAGAGAGCCTTAGAGAAAGTTTACTGTCTCCCGTTGCTCTCTGTTCGACAGAGTTGGCCCATCTAAAACCAACATGGGCCAGCAGCAGTGGGAATCCTTTTCAATCACCATTAGCAACACTTTTATTTCCATCATACTTGACCACAGCAGGCTGCATCCCAGTGAAGAGCATTCCTTTCAGAAAGCCAGCAGACATTCAAGTGCAGCGGATTTACTGTGTGAAAACGGCATTTTTAGGGGCTTCTGAAAATGTTTAAATGAATGCTCTTTTTTTATTCTTTCTCACAGCTTGATTCTCAGCTTAGAAAGCCCTCCTTGCTAAACAATTTTAGAGTTTCCTACAGGAGCTTAGAAGTTAGGTCAACGTTCGCAAAATAAATGTTCTATTGCTGCTGTGAAATTGCACATTTCTTAAGGCCTCTATGTTGTTAAAACAAATGTTTGTAGCTATTTTGTTCAGGGTGAATGAATTGGCGTTAGTGATGCATATTTCCAAGACAACAAAAGAATTCTGCAGTCTTTTTTTTTCGATGAAACTCTGCAGTAACGTTTGCAAGGTTTTCTTGCTCTGACTAGCAGGACAGCTTTCCATAGCACAGCCCTATGCAAGTTGAAAAGAGCCAAAAAGAAAAATCGCCCCCCAGTCTGGCCCTATTCCTAAAACTTTCCATATCTCGTTAATCAGGAGACTGGTTTCAGGTCAGAGGGAGCCGGGGAAGGGACATAAAACGAAAGCTTATTTGTTGGAGAGAACTAACAGGAATAAAGTCAGTCTCCATTACAAATCATAGCTAAGGCAGAGTTACAAGGAGCTGGATAAATTCAGCTCGTAGTGCAGTGGAGCGGTAGGACTTCCCTTCACTCCCCAGACCAGATTTAAGTGGCTCTGGGTTTGGTTCCTTTCCTGTGCAGAAATGCCTGGGCTCACGCCAGTTCTGGCTGGAATCAAAGGGAATCTCTCTTCTGCAGTGAATTATGTGACGGGCAATTATGTGCAAATAACTATAAAAGTATGGGTTTTGTCAAGTTCCCGTAAAGTCCCTATTTATGTTCACAAACTTTTACAGTCTTCTTCCCTGAAGCTGAAGATTTCAGGAGCAGCTTGTGAACTTTGTGCCCCTCATAATTTATTTTTTCCTGATCCCACTCTTAGGGGTATCACTCAACCAAGAGCTGCCCCTAGGATGGGATTTTCACACACTGACTCCACATACCTCTCCCTACACAACCAGTAATTGTGCCCCAGGTTAATCCCACGTCCCTGAATTAATTGCCCAATCAACAAAGACTATCTTTTAGGCTTACCAGAGAGAAATTATTGTATTTAGGCAGTTTTTCAGCCCACCTATAGGATGAATCATCTCCCTGAGAGGTTGAAGTTAATTGTTAATGATGCAGCCTGGGTGAGTCATCCCCTAACTGAGCTGCCACCAGTAAAATCGAGGTCAATCCAGGCCTGGGGTGTTCCTGCCCAAAGCTCTTCCGGGCACTCAAAGCAGTGAGTACAAATTTGGTTTGGGTTCGTGTGAAAACATAATGCAAAATGCAGTCTGAAAACCATGTGCTGTGGAACAGTTTGACATACTTCTGCTGTTCTCAGGGAAAAAGTGCGGCAACGCTTTAGGAGCCGTGAACATAATTTGAATATTGGGCTTTTTAATTGATCCCAGCCCCAATGAAGACAGACTTGACGTTGCATACTGTGTGATCACTGGCACAGCAGGGGCAGTTAGAGAGGATTGAGTGGTGTGTTCATGAAAGACCTAATGGAAATCAAAGATAAAATGTTGCCTCCAGGAAATTATGCTCCCCCACACATGTGGTCTGTTCTTTCTTATACCAAGAATATAGGGAATATTTAATGAACTGGATCTTAAGTGAGTATAGGGTGTTTCCCACTGCAGCTATGTGGTCTCCATTAAATACAATACTGTATTTTTGATGGGCAAGCAAATTGGTTTCTTTTCTTTTCTTTTCTTTTGTTGTGTTTTGTGTTGCTGACATTAGCCAAGAGCTTATATTTTCAATTTCCTACAGTAAATTGTGCTTGTCCACTTTTGAAGAGTACAGAAGAAAGGTGTATAAATGTGTGTGTTGAGGGTGGCACTGTGGAAGATGGAGTTCAATAGTGCAGGTTCTGCTGCTTTTAAACTAGATTGAGGTGAATATTTACCTGACTGCCAATTATATTTTTTCTAGAAATCACTGCCCTACTAACATTTCTCATGTCCTTGTGCACTCCTAAATTATAATGATATTCAGTTAAAAGGTATTTGGACTGCAATACTGCATTTAAATGACTGACTCATTCAGACTGTAAGTTAGAACTTCATTACAGATTGGCCAATTCAGACTGAAGGTGAAATGTGCTCAACAAGCATGAGTTTATCTTGTTTCTGCCAAGTAAAACCATTCTTGTTTTAATGGTATTTTCCAGTGTAATGTCTATTATTAGGATGTAGGTGGGAAAGAGCGTGTCTCCTATTTTGGCAACAAAATCAGTGGCCGATGGGTGCTGAGATGATTTGAAAGTGCAGCCAATGCAATGTTCACAGTGATCAAACTGGAGCTATTGCTGCTATGTCAGCTGCCAAAGATACATAGTTAGAGACTTCATTCAGGGAGAATGAGGAAAATTCATAGTCCCATGACATTAAACAAAGAGAACAGCCAAAACCCTTATTATGTATTTCCTTTTTTCCATTTCTTTGTATGTGTTTTTCTCCTCCTTTACATTTCTCTGTGTCATAAGGGTTCTTTGTTTAAAAGATTTTGTAAGTGTTGGTAACAAAAGCAGCTGAACTTGTAGTTTGATCCATCCAACCAGCTCCTCCTGCCACAGACAGCTGTTCTTTCCTTTCAAACCCTCCAAAACCACTCTGACCTAAAAGTTTCATTTTTTAAAAGTGAATCATCAATCATAACCTTTGTAGTAAGGAGAAGATACTTCTGAACAGTAATTGCAAAATTTCCTTGCATTCCTTTTAAAATGTCTGCTGCTCTTTGCATAGCAACTGCTCTTTTTCTGCACCTACCAGTCCTTCTTAATCTGAATCTTCTTCTTCATTCCCTCCCAAAACATGCTGACACTTTCTCTTCCCACTTGTATCGCGTTCCCTGACTTTTTAGCCTTTCCGTCTTGTTTCCGTAGGCCTTGTCTGGTACCACTGAAATTAATGGCCATTTTGGCAATTTCTGTGTCTGCAACAAAGCCGGATGCTGTCTAAGCGCCGCTGCACCTGGGCCAGTAGCAAATGTATCAGGTTGCCTCTGAAACTCCATCATGCTGGTGCTCTGCAGGAAAACCAGCACTGCTTTTGTCAGGTTAGCCAGGATGTACATCATTGCTAAAGAAGCAGTTGGGCCGTATGGAAAATTAAATCAAACTCCCAAGATGAATTGGAGATTGGCTTCCTCCCAGTTCTGCTCCTCAGGCTGAGATCTTTAGCAGACACATGCTGGAGGAGGGATCAGGAAAGAAGGGAAAAGATGGAGTAGGAGAAAGAGAAGCTTTAAATGCCCTAAGGCAAAAGCTTAGCTGTCTTCTGCAGTGGTTTCTAGCTCTCTGAAAACCTCTTGCTCTCAGCTACTGACTGAGTATTCACCATTCCAATTTCTACTTTTTTTTCTTTCTCTCCTTTGAAGTATAAATATCAGTCTGTCCTAGTAAGGTAGTTTGAATTTTGGAACAGACAAAGGTTAAAAAGTTGTTTGGAAAACTTTACAATAGTATATAAAGAGTGTGTCACCTACCTAGTCTCCACAGTGGAGAGATGTGTTACAAAAACTCTACATGAACTGTTGGCTTAACTTCCTTTTTAGGTAAAATAAGATTGTCTGTGTAAACCAGACAAGGCAAAGCAACTGGAATCTTAAAAAAAGGATCAGAGGTTGGGAGATGAAGGATCACAAATCAGGGATTGGAAAAAATGTCCATACTTTGTCCTGGACTTATCCCCTGTAAGCACTTTAGCGATGCATTAGAAAGTCAGTAATCCTAATCTTTTTCTTTTTGGTAGAAACCAAGAGGCATCTCCAAGGAGTGATTCTGCTCAGCTAAAACCTCAGTCAGCCTGTCCACATAAAACATCTTCCTTTGTTGATCATAAGGGAAGCAAAGGGCAACTCATTTTCTACTTTTGGCATTTCAAAAAAAAAATGCTTACATTTGAAAAGGATGAAATCAGTCCTTTATATTTACTGTGGGGCTACAGTGTGTATGAATCTGCAGGGAGAAAATACGACATTAGAACCAGTGACACAGAGGAAGGACTGGCAGATGAGCGAGGTTGTACACATGGGGCAAAACAAAGAGAAAAATTAATGGTATACAGGAATAGATGAGAGTGAAGGGCACGTGGCAGAGTCATCTGCGGTGACAGAGAGTGGGAAACGGAACAAACGTCCCTGGTTTTATCCATGTTTGGTACACAGTGATGACAAGACAGTGTGAGAAGCTGAGAGTTAGGATTGCTTGGGAGGAGACAGCCAGACTCTCTCTAGGTGTACTGGAGACTAGGGTAGACAGACAACATGCAAAACTCTGTTTCTGAGAAGCTTGACAAATCAGGAATTTTATGCCTAAATTGTCTTGTTCACTGCCATTAATAATTTGCAGCAAAAAGCAGACAAAAATAAAATAACTTCTCCCTGTTAAAAAAAATCCACCCTAAATAATTTTGTATTTTCTGTCAGGTATTTGTGCAGGACCAGCAGGGCCATATCAATCCTTGAAAAGTTAGAGAATTTGTTTGCTAAGAGACCATTGCTCTCCCATTTGTTTATTGCTTCATCTGACACCTTAAGCACTTCCCATGTTGCTGAGGATTGTCTATAAATCTTGTAGCTTGTACCAAATTAGGAAGACCATCTGTTGAAGAAAGCCTGTGTAAGGAGGATTCCTGGAATGCAGCACTGATGAAACTGCACCTCTACCATCATTTGAAGCCCTGCTTCCTCTGCAGAGAAGGCGCCAGGATTGGTTTTCTGTTGAGCAACACAGAGCTCCAGTGAATCCGTAATTTGCAAATGTCTGTTGATTGAATTTGTGTATTAACGGTTATAAGGATCTTCCTCCTTAAGCTATAAATCAGATTTTATGGTATTAATTCATAGGAAATGATTAAAGCATCCCAAATAGGTAAAGATTTACAGGTTTAATATTAGCTGCTTGACTGGCATCTCCTCTTGATGTTGTAGTGCCAGAAGACTGATTGGAGTGTATTCATTTTTATAGAGTTTTTCTTCATTAATAACCTGTTTCCGACTCCATCAAACATGTGCAAGGGACACAGAGACAGTTATTTGTTCTGAATATGAGGGACTGTAGGTTAAATGTTTTCCTTCATTTCACATTAGTTACAGTCCTGTATTCTCAGCTTTAATCAGCAACTGGGAGTGAAGCAGGAAAGCAGTCAGGTTATGTTCTTCATGATGAGTTTCTGAAAAGTCAAGGAAGTCCATTGTGAAGAGTCCACTGAGTTCTGGCTTTTTTTTCATCTGAGCATGCAAAAATTATTTCCATTTCAAAGAATGTGCAATCTTTTTTTAAAAAAAAAAAAATTAATCTTCCTGGGCATTTGAAGACATGACAGCACCGACTACTGGGATAACAACTCAGAAAATGTTTTCCTAGGTAAGATGCAGCAAAGAAGAAACAAATGTTGTAAGAGAACATTTTGTGAAATACTTGTATGTTGGAGAGGGTACAGGAAAATGTGGAGAGGATCAGAGTAATAGTAATTGTGTCTGGGAAGGTCCTGGATGGTCAGGAGAACATGGTTGACTTGTATTGGTATAAAATAGGAAGAACTTTGTTGAATGACAGTTGAATTCCAGTGTTTTGGTGCCTGGATGTGCATAACTTGTATATCTCTAAGTAACCACATTTCTACAGCAAACAAGGCTGTGTAGGCATCTCAGCTTTAACCTCCTCTTAAAAAGAAACATTGCTGCAGAATTATCTCCTTGTTTAATCCAACTCTTCAGGCTAATAACAAATTTAGGGCACTCCCTTTGATTTTGATGTAAACATTTTTCTTTTCTGGAAGGCACTGTACCTTTTAATCTCCTGAACACGAGATGCTTTTTTGACGTCACCTTAATCTTATGGGTCACACTGCTATTCAGTAAGCAGTGAGATCTCAATACTCCTCATTTCTCACATTGCCCAAACCTAGTTCATTAGGGATGAGGTACGGTCCCTTGTTGTCTGTCATGATGGCACCCGGATCAAAGCAGTAGTTTCCAAACTGACACACACAGATATAAAGGTCTGCCAAGATTTATCTATCTTGAGAATTTTCTTGCTTTGATTCTTCTATTAAATCATGTTTAAAGAAGTTCACTAGTCAGAAACATATCCTCAGCTGATGGTATGGCTGGTAGGAGTCAATGCAGTCACGCAGCCCCATTCTGCCTGAAGAACTGTCCCTTTTCCTGGACTTTGCTCAAAATCCCTTTCTGCGAAAGGCAGCAGCAGTGTCATTGCCACTGCAACAAGGTATAGTTATTGGTGGGAGGGAAAGAGCTTTCATGATTGCCTTTAAGAGATGTACATGGTATAAAAAAGTTGTGGATTCTTCTGGTTTTCCTTCCAAGAAGTTGATGTGAAAGTGCATTATTACTGCCACAGAGAAACAGAAGAAATGTAATATTAGGATGTTTATGTTTTAAAGGTGATCCATGCACAGTGCCTGGAGGATCTTGTGATGAGATGTCACATCAAATAAGAAATACAATACTCAAATTCAGTTGTCATGAAAAGAAGGTTTTACTTTGACTCTATTCCAGCACTGAATCCTTTCCAGGAAATGTCTCAGTTTCAGAATTATTTTTATTTTGCTTTGAATGCAGTTCACATACACTAAATGAAAAAGAACTTTCATGTTGTGATTAGAGAAAGTAACTCAAAGAACATTTTAATGCTACTTGCTCTTACTTTTGATTTCATGTTCCAAAAACGTCTGTGGTGCTTGCTAAAGATCATAAAGCATCATCAGCCTCTCCTTTGCCATGCATAATGAAAGCCAGGATCTCAACAACACTGGAAAGAAGCTTTATTTACATTGCACAAAGGAAAACAACTTTTTGAAAAACCAACATTAATCATGAACAGCACAGCAAATCACAATGTTTTCACAGCAAAACACAATCAAATGGTTTTATTCTAGCCAAAGAACCAGGTTTTGATTCTGAGAATAACACTGTTAATATTCAGAAGGCCTAATGCTGTTGTATGGCTTACCCTTGGTTATTTCAATGATCCTGTTTAATAACATCTAGATTCTTACTTCTTGCCTTTGCTTCTTTGGGGAATACATTTTTCTTACAGTCTGAATGCAGCTTGCAAAGGTGTGTGAGATTTCCCCCGAGACAAGTCAAATACTTGCCACCTTTTTTTTTTTTGATCAATTGATTCCAGTTTTTAATCCATCAAAAGCAGTTTGATGCAAAAGTTGTATCTTCACGTCTTGAAACTCTGCATTTCCTTCTCAAGCTGTTTCCTTCACTGTTCCAAAGAGAACACAGCTCCCATGCTTATAATAATAATAATACAGATAATTAAATACATCACTTGTAAAAGCTCCTGGGACATCTTCCTGATGGTTCCCTTCTGATGTGATCTATGGGTATTTACATTAAAAATCTGTGACTGCTTGAAAAAACTGGATTAGTATCACAGTGTCCCTGTTTCCTGGTCTGTTGCTTTTCATTTACCTGGGAAATCCCATCCTGCCTAACACTGATCTTTGGCATTGCCCTTAAATTTCTGCCACCCATCCAATCAAAACAGGGAAGAAGCTGCCAAGCTTTAGTTTTTCCTTGCTTTATTCCTTGAACAATGTCCTTGTCTCCTCTTTCTTTAATGTTTTCTATGCATCCATTTGTGACTATTCCCCAAGATAGTGTGTGCTCATAACTGGTGGAGCTTTTGCGCAGATTTAGGCCACTGCTCCATAATCACCTCTTTTTTCCCCTCTTTTCCAGTCATTCTTGTGTGATGGACAAATATATTTCACGATATAATAATGTCCCTTGGCAGATTTGATCTCATTCTCTTAACATGAATGTTTATAGACACCGGACTCAATGTACCAGTTAAAACAGATTTTGATTTTGCTTATCTGCAGCCAAAGCTCTCGGCCCCTCGTGCACAACCAAACCGTGTGTAAAAGGATATTCAGCTCTGAATGAGATCACTAACATCTGTTGCTGCACATTACATTTAATCTTCAAACACCATCATCAACAACAAAAATCAGGCAATCAAAAATGCAGAAGTGGAGAAACATGGGTGCTGCGAGTGCAGCTTCAATTGCTCTTTACTGCTGCCGTGCCTTTTGCACACAGTGATGCTTTCCTCTCAGCTGCAGCCACCTGCTCTCAGGATTAGAGGAGGAAAGTGAAAAACCAAAACTTTCTGAGTAGAGCAGCCCAAAATGCAGCCGCTCCCCGCTCATCCCCTGGGCATTTTGGTTGCTGCTCAATGCAGGTGTGGAAGGGTGGTGAGACAGGTACTGAAGCAGTCAAGAGTGTTTATTAAATAGTCTGTGATATACAGAGATTAACCTGACCTTTATGGTAAAATTTGCTCATAATCACTCCAGTTGCTCCTGATAGTTTCTAAATACTATTGTGTATCTCCTCTTCTCTGTGATACCCCTGAGAGATAAAATACGATTGCAATTTTCCAATTCTCCTGAAGAACACTGAGTATCAGCCATACCATCAGGTGTTCTCTACATTTGTCATTGAGACACATCTCGACAAATTTGTCTTGCTTTTCCTTTCTCCATTCCTGAGAGCTATGATGTCTCCTGGATCACAAGCTGAATAAGGTATCTGTGCTTTACACAACCTTTCAAAATGCTGGGACCCCACTTCAGAGCTTTTTCAGAAAGCTTGGGAGGAGCCCTGCTTGTAGACAGATGTATTTTTTCTTTTTGTGGATGGCAGATGGTCTTGGCTTGTTCACAGGACTGTCCAGTGCTCCTGTAGTCTGATAACTCCAGCCATCTGAATCACACCCCTGTGTACTCATGAATTCTTGATAACTTTGATGAAACCTCACATATTCTCTTTGCTGTTTTTCTTAATCATAGGGATTCTCCCATGATTCACTGAGTGCTGTCAGTGTGCTACATTTGTTGTGCTCCACTGACATGTCTTGAAGCTGTGCTGGTTTTTAAATACAGGTTAAAAATAGCATGGCGATGATAATGGGAATAATATAACAGACAGATGAAATAAAGTAAATTAAAGTTTAATGTTAGCAGTAGTTAGTTGTGGCATTTTAGTTATATTGTTCTGTCTTCTAGAGTTTTAAGTCCTTGAAGAAGGAAATGTTTATGGAATTTTGTTGTATAACATTGCTGTTGTAAGTGTACCTGCTGGTCTGGTGCTATTATATCCCCCATCTCCTTGACTGCTGTGAATTTTCATAGATTGCACAGTTCATCACAGTCTTGCACAGGTTGTTCCATCAAATGGAAATTTGGGCCATGTGTCCTTTCCAGGAGTCACGGTCAATGAACTTGCCCCAGGATTTCCTACGTGATTTGCGTTCGGTACCTGTGCTTATGCCCGAGCGTTCCTTGCAGCGAAACAGATGTTTGTCATATGGCCCTAAACATAAAAACTGGCCCAGTCTTTCCAAGCCATTTGTGTGCCAAGGAATTCAATTATGGCTCTGAATGGGCCTGGGCCATAATGCTGTGAGACGAGCTTATTTAACAGAAATTCTAGAGTGTTTGGCACGTTATGTTTACCAGGGTGAGGTGAACAGGAATGAAATGCAGTCCTGGAAAGAGAACTGTCATGCAGATGACTCACTGCAATCAAACACTTTGAGAAAATATGGTCTCTAAATGTTATGTCTACAACTAATTAACTTTATTTATTGTAGGACCTATAGAAATACAGAAACTGTGAAGTTTAGGGGAAATTAAATTAGGTTTTCAAACAAATGCCAGGCTGCCCAGCGTTCCTCTTTTTTTTTTTTTTTTTTTGAAAAAACTCCAACAATCTCTTTGCCAAGTAAAGTGAAATATGCTAAAATGCAAATGTTGATGTATTTCAAGAAGGAAATTTAGTCGCTGACTCAAACCTTGCTTTAAAAATTTGAAATGTTAAAATCATCGAGGTTTCAAACTGAAAAGTAGGCTCGTATATTACACAGTCTTTATTTAATCAGAAGCTTTCACATTTCTGCTTTAATCCTCTTCTCCAAACACTGTATTTTCCCCACTGAAATATGCACAATTTACACAGAGTCTACTCACACTCAAATAGGCACACTTGCACCAGAGCTGACAGACTTAGTTCCGGTTGTGACTACATATGTATGTATATATATATATACATATGTGTCATACAATAAATAATGATTTTTTTCCCCACTTTGTTACTAGTGTCTCAAAATTGCTTGAGTTTATTTGCATAAGAATTGATGCTACTAGAGACTTGATGCTATATCCTCTTGACTGTAAGGGTGTGCAGGATAAAGTTTAGGAATCAAATTCCTGAATGAAAATACAGTGACCTTCAATGCAATGTGTGTAGGAGAAACAAATAAAACCAAGTGATGCCTCACTGCTGCCCAGTGATAGAATAGGCCACGTGTTCTTTGCCTAAGTGTTTTGATGATTTGCTAATGGTGTCAAAAGACAAAAGAGAGGAGAGAGGAGATGGATGTACCCTGTCTTTACAGTGGGTGGGTATCTGAAGGGCCAAATCCTCTATGGGACAATAAAAATAATGCCTTTCCAAGTAGGTCTTAGGAAACAATTTTTCTCTGCAAAAGCTACTGATTCTCATACAGCACGGAGAAAATAGATGGAGTAGTCTGGAAATTAGTGATCTTAGGCAAATCAACACTACATAGCACAATCCATTTTAACTTCAGATCCTGGAAAAGCTGTTTGAAGACCGGCTTCATGAGTGAGCAGTAGGCTGCCACTCTTTTTTCCTCATCAGGATAATGGTCCCTCCTCTTGGCAAGCAAAAACTTGCTCTGTGAAATCCGGCGTCAGTTGGAGAGCGGTCCAGGAAATCACGGCCCTGCTCAGCAGCCAGCATGGCGATGTGGAGGTATGAAGGGCAGGAACATCTTTCTTCAGCCTGGTCAGGACAGTGTCAGCGCAGCACTGAGTTCACAGGGAGCCCCGCCAAGTGCCTTCGGGCTCCCAACTAGAGGAACTGTGCGCAGGAGCCAAGAGGGGGAAGCCCTGAAGAAGGGCTGTGGCCAAAACTATAGAAATCAAGTCTAGGTCTGAATAAAGCACTTTGCTGACCAAATTTGGATTGTCACCAATTGCTTCTATTTAATGAGACCCTGTGGAAAGCAGTTCCTTCCACTATTAAACTTCCAAAAGAGGGGGAGCAGAGCCTCCATGTCGGTGATTAACCAACTAGAATAATGAGTTGTGCGTGAGACACTTTGGGGGATAGATATGATTCAGTTTGCGGAAAGAACGAGGTGTCATTTCGGTTTTTTAGGGATGTAAGTTTGTAACTAATTTTTGTCTCTCCTTGCCAGCGTAACGGTTTGAATGTTAATTTAATTTTGCAGAATATCATTTATGTAAATGTAATTAGAAGGGAAACATGATCGGGAGATGCATAGCACCAAAGAAAATTTATTACTCCAAGGGGTATTGCTCTAATCATTCAACTGCAATATTGAGTTTCCCAAGATTTAATCTAAAAGCAATAAATTACAAAAGGCTAATGTCCTGCCCAACAAAAAGCTGTCATGAACCCAAGTTTCTGCGGGGAAAAAATTCAACTTCATTTCAGCAACAGGCTCTCCTCGTTTACACATTCCTTTTATGATTCCAGTCGAGTCAAAGTAAAATGAATACAAATGTGGGAGTTCAAACACTTTCCCTGAATATGTATGTGTGTCTGTTGGTGATTGTAATATTCAGCAATCCAAAGTGCTGGGGCTCTGTTATCTCAGGCAGAATTAGGAATGCAGTCCCAAAAAAATACCACTGCAAATTCTTCTCCCCACCTTCGCATGACCCTTTGATTTAAGGGAAGGCAAACTTGAGTCTGATTAATTCCAGTGTCCATATGAAAGTCTGTTGCTAATGTGCTGCTGTCTTTGTTCTGCCAACAAAGTGAATGAGAAGAAACAAGCTGTCCTTCTGCCTGTGTGAGTGACTGCAACCTACATGCTCCGTGGGAAACACTGTCCATGTGGGGAAGTCACCCTCTTGGTTCTGATGGTCTGGATTTACTGAAGGGACAGTTTTGCAAGGCGGAATGAAAAACAAACCGAATAATACTGTGCGCTTGCTTCTCAAAGCCCTTAAATAGCGGTTCTGCTGTTCAAGGAGCATCTCTCTGCTCAAGCGAACCTGCAAGGAAAATTTGTAAGAAAATAAACATCAGCTAGGCAAAATAAAAATTGGTAAATGCCTCCCTAATGTGTAGGGTAAAACACTGTTAAGTGTTGGGGTTTTGTGGTGCAATTTAGTATGAAGGCTGATGCCAACATTACACTTCTGTAAGAAGTGGGGTAATTAGTACAGGAAATAGGTTTCTTATGTTTTATTTAGCCAAATTCATCTCTGGTTTAACTCCACTGTAGCCTGCATTAAATTTGTTCTTATTTCCAGTGTTTTGTTGTGTAATTTTTTATATTATGACCTTTAATTCACTGTGATTGTATTTTATTTTAGGTAGGGGCCATAGTTCCTCTCTCAATTTGTTACTATCAATTATGTTGTAAGTCTTTATTCTTTGGCTTGCAAAATTAAACCCATCAGATCTGCAACAAGTTTTTACAAAGTACTCACTGGCAGGTTTACAGATTCCCACGGCTGCACGTGGGACACAGGGAGAAGCACAGGGCTGCGGCCTCAAAGGCGTGGAGAAATAGAACTATGAGAGGACTGGGGCAAAATGCAAGGAACAGAGAAAAACAATGCTGGTAGAAGCAGGGAAGGAGGGCCTCAGCATATGAACTGCTCATGTCCATGTGGAGGAAAAGTACATCATAAGAGGATGGCTGAAAGCAGTAACCAGCAAGTCCAGAGAATGAGAAAGTGACTGAACTTGTTGGGAAAAGCTTGTACGGCTCAGAACTTGCTGCTCACCAGAAAAGTCAAGTCAATTATGAAAACAAATTATTAAAATCAAATCAGTATCTTCTTCCTTGTCCCAAGCAAGCTCTGGAGATAATGATTGTGGCCAAGATGGCTGTGAGAAGATGGATGCACAGGTCAGTGCTGGGGTCCCATGCTGTGATGGCACTGGGGAGACAGGAAGACACCTGGCTTCTCTTCCTCCTCTTCCTGCCTCTTGGATTTGTTTCAGAGATGAAGTCCTGTGCTGAGAACTCTTCTTATAGGGCTGCTTTCATGTGACAGACATCCTGACTCCTGTTTCAATTCAGCTAACCCAAAGTCAAACTGAAAGGAGGAAAAGATGGTTCCACAGATTCCTAACAACATTCATACTACATCGGCTGTTGGTCTGTAGGGTACTGGTGTAAATCTGTTCGAATCGTAATTCTCTACCCACGGCTGTTTAGGGAGGTCCAAATGTGTGCAGCAGAACACAGGACAGACTGCACCTAATTAACAGTCAACATGCACAGTACTGATCACCTCATCCTTGGTTGTGCTCAGGTACAGCACAGAGCAGGACAACCTGAACAGAAAGCTGCAGGTCTCTGCTACATAAATGCATTGAGGGTGTGTCACAGCCAGGGTTAGTTCTGTGGATTTTTGAAGGCAGGTCAGTAGAGAAGTACAGAATGGCAGAGTAATGGTGGGAAAGGTCCTGCCTTGGTGATTTACAGAGTAGAGAGACTGCAAGATGTGGTGCTAGGAGGCCTGAGATGTATTTTTAATTTCACAATATGTAATGGCTCTACTTGTGAAATAATGTCTAAGATTTTTGTCTCTTTGGTTTTTTTTGTAATGCAGGAAGGTGAATCCTGCGTCATGGAAAATGTTTTCTGCCCCAAGTCAAGACTACTTCTCTATAATTCCTTAAGAGACATACATGAAGATTTTTAATAGTCAACGATAATCTTCCAAGATCATCAGCATTTATTACAGTTCTTGTGGTTTTTGTTCCAATGAGATTTATAATTATAACCTGGTAATTAAAGAGGCTCCACTCTGTAATTCCATAGGAATTCCACTGTGATCTGACATTAATTAGCAACCAATTATAAATTATGATATAACTTTTACAAAGCCCACTAGTGTCTGGATGCCTTCTTTCAGTTACAAGGAAATGTTAGAAGGAATTTTGCCTTTGTAAGATGGAGCCCTGTTACAGGTTGATCAGTACTACCATAGGCTATGAACATGTTTCCATGGTGCAGCAACTACATGGATGGGCAGGTTCAACATGTTAAGGTTTTAAAAAAAATTTCATCCTCATCTGTCTTGTAAGAAGCATTTTTCTCACAGGATTTCAACCTTCTGTCATGTCAACACGCGTGCATTCTTTGATATTTAGATTTTATCTGACTTGTTATGTAAATCAGAGTGATATGGTGCATTGCTTGATGGCTGATGTGGGCTCCCTCTGCCTTGAAAGTGCATTTTAAATAATTACAGCCAATCAGGAAAAAGAGAAAACTAGTCACAGGCTCCAGTGAGAATGTCTGTGGGATAGAGAAGATGTGACAGCAGGCTAAGGGGATAAACATTCAAAATTCTGGCAGTATTTCACCATCTGCATCAAAGATCCGATACCTAATGAAATGTGTATGTCCCCAAAATCTGACGGGTAAAATGCTACCTAGAGATATTTTGGTATATAGAACACCTGATACATATGGATAATCAAGACTTAACATTTATTTTTCTTTTTTGTTTCGGTTTTTTTAATGTTTTTTTTTAATTTTTATTTATATCTTTTTATCTTTTTTGAACTCAGATCAGTAATCATCATTAAGCTTGTCAGAAAGATGGGGGGAGTGGGATAATATCCAAATCCATTACTTGCAAAAACATGTAGAGAACAAGAGACCTAAAAGGAGACAACAGATTCTCTTTGCATGGATGAAATAATGAGGTAAGTTTTCAAAGTCTTGCCCTGCAGATTAATTTCCACCAACTCCACTAAGCCTAATGAAAATCACGTGTGTGTTCCTAAATATTTCTTAGTGCGCTTCTCTCTTGCAGCTTCTCCCAATCACCTTCTACAACTATTTAGATCAAACCTCCAAGACTTTTGCCAAGTGTGACTTCTGATCTGATTGAAGTTAGTACAGGTAACAGAGTGAAGGGGTGTGTGATCGTTTTAGTCACCTCCACATCCGTCTTCCATCATAAAGTGCCTCTGATCTGAGCACGAGGCAGTTCAGGAAAGAAGAAGTGTGGCTCATTTAGCAGCCAAATTGTGTTAGCTTTAGAGTCCCCACAGTTTCTCAAGGTCATTGTGGTTGCGTGGATGTACATCATTTACCTTCACAATTTTTGCCATTTTACAACAGGGAAATTTATGGGAGCAATCCTCTTACTCAAACTCAGACAAATCCAACAGTCTCGACCAAGAGATAGTCCTGACGGTTGTGTTCTCCCTCATTAAAGGGACTGTACCTATTCCTCTGTAAAACAGATGAGATTTCAGCTTGGAAATACCCATAAAAACCTCACTCTGTTATGTTGCATCTAACTTGTTACCAGGATATCTCTGAACATCTTTGCCCGTTAGCCAGAGATGTGTCACTGACTGCAAGGAGCAAAATGCAGCTTTAACACAGGGAAATGTTATAATCTCCCTCGATCGGATCAGCAGCAGCAGTGACTCAGTCCACTCCTGCTGGACCCAGAGAGTACACACGAACTAAACTTGCTGCTTTTACTTGTAGCTATCCCTAAAAGGGATTAAGTTTTTCAGATCTGGCTACATGCATTTCAGACATTAATATATTCTCTTGGTTCTGTGCCTAAGTAAGATTTAGAGGAATTTGGAGAGCAGCTGGACGCTAAAGCTTTTAGGAGATCCAGCGTCAAAGCAGGGCTCATAGTAACCAACATTCTGTCAGCAAATCCTAATGCTCTCTATTTAACCTACTATTAAAATTATGTTTTATTGTTTTTGCTTACCTTAATATCAGACTTTGGGTTTTGTATGTTTGCAGAACAAGGCAAGCTTTTAAGGCTATAAAATTTGTCTCACTGCTTTTGTTTTAGTTCCAAGTTGATTTGATGGCATCTGAAAGGGCAAATGAGAAAGGCAGGTATTACGTTTCAAGGAGAGAGTTATAAAAGTCTGAACTGCATCCGAAGTATATTTTACTCCTAATAATGAGAACTGGATGAACAGCGTTTAAAAAAAATATGAACCTGCCCTAACTACATCAGTTCAGATGTAACTGATCTAATGCAGTTTTCCTAAGAATAATTGATATTATATAATCATAACTGGCAGTTTATGTCATGAAAGTGACACTTGACACTTTCCTGCTAACCAGTTTAACATCATCAATTAAAACATCACTTGTGTAATGACATTTTAGTAACAAGTTTAATATCATAAATTATGACATCACCTTCTTTTATGGCATCAGGGTTGAATAAAAGGCTTTCTTTAGAACAGTGAAAAACTAAAAACAAAAAAAAAGGAGAAAGCCTTAACATTGCCTCTCATTTAGTCTTTGTATAAGGTGCATATGTTGTATCCCTCTGGTCACTGTCCACATTAGGCAGCATCTGAAGGCTGAAAAGCTACAAACAGTGGTGAAACAAAAACTGAGATGAACTTGCTTCAGGTTAACACAGACAACCTCCCAGTAGCTAGTAGTGTCCTTTGCATCACACCAATGAAAATCATTAAGAAGTGGAGAAGAAAACATGGGCACGCTCATGGAACCTGATGAACTCAATTATAGTGCAGTAATATTTCCTCGGATGGGGTGTGAGAGTTCAAGATTGCATCATTACCCAGCAGTCAATGCTCTTTTTCTTCATGGTCAGTGACTTTGAAGTAATCCTTTTTATATTGTTCTTCACTGAATGGTCCAATTTTGTTTCTGGAGTCTGGTATTCAAACTCCTGTGGGCTCTAGATTTTATGACGACTGTTAGTTATTTGAGTCCTGAGTTGGCAAATGGCTCCATTTATTCCTGTCTATTTAGGCTCATGGAACCAGACAGAAGCCAGATATGAACTGAGTCCAGAGAACTCCCAATTAAGCAAATGTGTCTATGAATGTGTGTCTTTGTAGGATTAACTGCAAGGAGTCAAAAATTGTCAGTATATCGTGTTTTCAGAGCTGGCTTTCCAAAGGCACGTGGCATCAGCTTTGCTCCCTTCCTACCAAGGTCAGTAAGTGTTATCACTGACCACAGCCACAAGCACAACAAGCAACAACCAAGCATTTTCAAAATGTTTCCTGAATGTTTCTTTTCCTTGAAGCTGAATCTTTATCATACCAAGTTGCGCTGAACTCTGCTGGGACTCTGTCCCGAGACAATGCTTATCTTCTAGTGCTTGCATGGAAACTTAGCCTTGCACACGCAGAAGGTCCCTGTGAGTTCATGTGCTTCTCCCATTGCTTGCTTCATATCAAGGTCTTGGTCTGGGTTTCGAGGGTTTGAAAAGTGGGGAAAGAATCCTAGATAAGAAGTCAAATTCAGTTTGTAAAAAACCGGACAACTGTTGTGTATTGACTGGGGCAGAAGCATTTCCCTGAATAATCCAGAATTATTTCTCTTGCTAATTGCCAGACTGTAAATCCAGGATATGAGAAATGGGTGCCACATGGCATCTGGGCAACTGCTCTGTGCTCTGGATCAAGTGTCCACTCCTCAAGAAACGCCCTAATTCCGGCAAGAAGGTGATAATTCAGTAAGTATGAAAACCTTCTTAAATTACAGACAAAATTTTAAGCAAATCTCTGTAAATTGTCAGTGCATATCTTAGTGGTCTCCTGAGGATGCCATGATTTACCTGCTCTCTTTTCTCAACATTTTTTCCAAAGTTTTTTTCCCCCATGAATATTTATGTCAATGCCTCATTTGCTGACTAAATTTCCACTCTGCTGGAATTATGCTTCCCCATAGTACACACAGGAAAGGTGAGCTGTTAGAGGTGAGAAAAAGAGACTCCGTGACCTTTAGGAAATAGCAAGTGGCGCTAGATAAAACCTATTCTGTGAGGGGTTACTTATGGATTGGTTGGACATAATTACCAAAAAATTATTATCTCACTGCAACAATTAACTTGTGGTAGATCAGAGTCCAAAACTCCAGAAACTCTGAACTTTTGCAAATTGGCTTTGCCCGTTGCCACTCTGAGGCGATGAGTAATTCTTAAAATAGGCATGAGTGATAGATACCTCATAATTTGAGTTATGAGTATGGACTTATTTACAGCTGGCATTTTTTTTAAAGTGAGTTGTAAATGTTAAGGTGCTAGATTCAATGCTTATAAATGTGTTTCCTGGGTGATAAAGCTTTCACTAAGCATGTTATCTATCTGTGCTATCTTATATGCAGACAAGAAATGATTCACTCTGTATGTTATAGGTCTTGCGCTTTAAAATTGAATCCTCTATTGACTAATGGCTGAGAAACACAGAAATCAAATCCACAGCTGTTTTTTCTTAAAAGTGAAGTTTTGGCAAAAGCAGCGAAGGCTTTAATGCATTAGAAAAGTGTGCATTTTAAAAAGTTGTTTCACTTCCTATTTTCTCTCTATAAAACTCCCTGAAGTTAGGAGTTTTCTTGTGTTTCATCTTGCAGTTTCAGCAGAACAGGGCTTTGATTTTGCCTGCTCCTCTACTGCCTATTAAAAGCAAAGAAGATGTTAGTTTGTGGGGGTACACAAATTAAAGAAGTAAACATACAGAATGAAATCCTTCTGGGAGGAAAAAGGCAATTTATCTGATGACTGAAACAGGGGTGGTTGGGAATCTCTTCAGTGGAGACATAAAAATTGCTTGGAAAATGTGAGGTGAAACAGAACGACTGAGCAAAAACCTCCTTGCATTGACAAATATGTCACTCGCGTTACAGTGAGAAATGCTGGCCCAGTTGGTATCAGTGGGTGTTTCACCATTCTTTCCACTTAACCTTCTTTTGTAAGTAAAGTAAGGGGGAGTTGGGCCACTGGATGTATGTGAGTAGTTTCCTGGTCATCCCTCTTTTTCTCTGGCCTCCTATACCAGGATGCTCTTGTTCATCATCAGCTCCAGCACCAGGAGATTAGAGGGGTTACAACCCAGAAGAACAGGTAGGTTTTGTCTTTGCAAAAGATGCAAAGACAGAGGCCTGCTGCCAGTGAGACACTGCTGGTCCCCAAACACCCTCATCCTGGCACACATGACACACCAGGGTTCAAGAGCTATGAATGGCATAGGGTTATGTGCATTAATTGCATCATGAAGTAGCGGGGCCCCAAAGGACACCTGGTCTCAGCTATGCTATGACTGGGACAAACAATTAATGAGAGATCTTAGAAACTCATTAGGCAGGACAGGAACAGAGTATTAATCACCCATTCTCTGTGTTTGAGACTTGAGTTTAAATATGCCCATTGTTTACACAAATAGTCTATGGAGTGAAGGGGAATGGATCTGAGTTTTCCTTAGCCCTATTGCCAGTTTCAGGAGCTGGCTTTTCTTTCCTTCTTGTTTATACCAGCATGAGCTCTGGAACCCCTCTTATTGCATAGAAGTCATCAACGACATTTATATTTGTTTTTTACCTCTAGTTTCGACTTTTGTTTCCATGGTTTAACCTTTTGACAGCTGCGGTGTTGTAAAGTAAACCCTGAACCATTCTGTTCACAATGTTCTTAATTTTTTTAAGTAACCTGCTAATGACCTTGCATCTGCAAAACCGTTCTATACATCTTTAAAGAATGTTGTTTTGGGGGCTTGAGAAGAACGCATTCAAGTGGCATTGAGTTTCTGAAGCACAGAGAGAAACATCCTGATCCTGCGGCTTTGAAAACCTCTTGTTGGCCGCTTAGGAAAAGTGAGCCAGATGCAAATCTCCTTTGCTACTTGTTTATCCAGCCGGAGCCCAGGCTGTAGCAACTTTGTGGGAAAATGGGTTCCCTGGTGTGTGGTAATGACCCCACACAGGTCTGAGTTCTGTTCACAGGCTTTCTGGCAGCCCTACGTAACCCTACACAGCCCTCCTGTGCCACTTATGAAAGCTGTCAAGGGCTGGCATTGCTTTTGGAAAAACCTTAGAGCTGGAGCATGAGGCCACCACACTCTAGGCCAGCAGGCCAGCCTGGCAGGAACCCACATGGAGACTCCCGAGGTTACAGGCTGTAGGGATGGCTTTATGTGCTTGGTTCCTCGTGGGCACGAATCGTGTAGGCCCTTGAGAAATCCATTCATTGCTGGGTGGACATGAATGTAAATATAAATACAAGAATCTTTCGTGCCAGCCTCCAGGAGGATGAACACCCTGCAGATGGCTCTGATTAGAGCCCACAAGAGAGGAGGAAGCTGCAGTGACTCCTAGCGCACATGTTGCTGCTTTTGGATTTGCTGCTATTGTTGTCTTAGCTTTGGAACAGCTTTTGCTGGAGCTGTTGCCTAGATCCTGATTTTGGCATTGTTTTGTCTTCACTTATACTGTTTCATCTCAGTTTATCGTTGGAAATGTCCAGAAATGAGAGGGGCACCACTTTGTCAGCAGTGCAGGGGACAGAGTTTGTCTCCATTTTTGGTTGGCCTTGAACTTCCCCTTAATTTGTATTGTCATTAGATTCTCGCTCATATCACCCACTCTGTCTATTCTGCTTAAATATACTACCTCCAAACATAATAAATCTGAAAAAATGTGCCTATTATTTTTCTTTCTAAATCCTGTCCAAAAAAAATGAAGCAGGAATATAGTTCCACTATAGGAACTGTTGATTTTGCCACTTGATTTTCTCCCCCTTCTTCCTATTTCCCTTTGTTTTTCCCCATATCTCCAGGATACATAAACTCCTTGTCACTCTCACAGCTCTCCTCAGCTATGCAGCTGCCTGTCAAGGAATACATGTAAAATTCCTACCATTACCTACTCCTTACACTCAGACAAGCATTAGGCCGAGATCCAAATATGTGATTTGCTTGCCTAGATTTTACCCATTCCATGAAAAAGTTTGCAGTTTAAGAGGACACAAACCACACCAGCTGCCCTCTAGCCTAGAAAATTCCTCTAGAACATCTCCTTTGGAAAAAACACCTGCATCAGAATAAACAAATATAAGCGGATTTGAAAGAAATTAGTTTCACCTAAACTTCGGCTGGATTTAGCAGAGAGCAGTTTCCTTTGCGAAAACTGTCTGAAATTGGAGTGAAATGAAAATAAGTATTCCTCCTGTTTCGTCCTTGTCCTGATTTATATTATTCAATAACATTACTAATAGAAAAGGAGAAAAGGAGTTTGTAGATTCCTGAAGGAGTTTGAAGAAGGCAGGTCCCCTGTCTTTTTATTTAAACATTTTAAAAAGTGCAAGAACTGAAACATACGTTATTGTCTGTATTTAATGTCAATTTTGTCAATAGTTGTGTATTTATTCTCAATTACAAAACTGACACTTTTTTCAGGTAGTATTTTCATTAGTGTTATTTTCTTCCTCCAGGCTGAAATATTTCAGAAAAGGTTTACAGATCTGATAAACAAAGCAATAAACAAAATCAGACACATTGAAGTTTACTTTTCTAGGAGGATCCTTTCCTAGTCATGGGTGAGATTTTTAATTTTCTAACAATGGAGTTGTTTAGTAAGCCCCTTTGAGTTCTTCCCCAGCCAGAGCCAAACCTCCAAAGCAAATTCCTCCTTAGCATTCCAGTGTGATACTTCATTCCTGGTATATCTGTTTCTCAGAGCCTGATTATGAGCTAGGGATTATGAACTAGTTATATTTAAGACTCTAATTTGGTTTTGTTTTTTTTTTTTTTAAATCCCTTTCTCCTTGTCATTCCTCATTTTTTGGTCTTCCTGCAAAGATCTTTCAAGAGCACCTGAAATTCCACCAGACACCAAAAGAAGAACACAGGCAGGTGTACAGGTGTTGCGAATCCCCAGCCATTCTGTGGCTTTGCAGGAAGCCTTGTGAACACCAGCTTTGATTTTAAAATATGCTGTTGCTTTGGCATTGCTGGAGGGGGGGGAAGCAAGTGAGCATTATGTAATTTTTTATATATATCCACTGTACTTGCCTAGATTCTTCTTAGTTGATAAATGAAGCCTTCATTATCTACAAGATAAATAAGGTAATAGATACATCAGTTAAACCAAGTTGAACTGAAATGTCTTAGATAATAAAGCTTTGCGTAAATTCTAATTCAAGCAATTTCAGCAAAAAGCATAACAAGTAGCTAATCTGGGATAAAAATGTTTTTTATTTCAGTACCATGTTCTTCATAACATCCTTCACAGATGCTATAACGTTATTTTACTCTTTAGAAAAATATCTAACAACATGATTGTCTCACACCAGGCATAATCCCAGTGGAAATTAAAATTGCATGCATTTTCTCATCACTCTTTATTTAACAACTGGGAGAGTTTTAATATTTGAAACTCAGCAAGAAAATTGTCTTGAAACACAGAGATTCCTTTGGGGTAATTTCACTTTTGTTTTGTGCGAACTTTAGCTGAGCAATTTTTTACAGTAATGTGGATCTGTGGATTGAATGGCAGTTAACGGGACTTCCTATGTGTGCTTCTCACCTAATATACAAGAAAAAATCACAAGGAACAGTCTAATAAAATAATTTGAATCATCTGGCCTTATTAATAAAGATGGTCTGTTTTAGATTTTTAATAATTTCTTTTAAACCCATATCACTGGATTCAAAGGTGAACCTGAAGGTGACTGTATTCCTGCATGAAAGGCCATACAGTTGTGACACTTCTTAATTTTCACTTTTTTTTCTCTCTTTTTTCTTTTTTTTTTTTTTTTTTTCTGAGAGAGGACATCTGACGTGCCCAAGACACCTAACATTGATGGGATTTGGTAATGCAGTTTGCTTGGCTCAGAACAGCCGTATCCGAAAGGATGGCTCATCTGCAACATGAGCTGCTTGTTTCCCTTCGACAACCAAAGGACGAATGCTTGCAGTGCAAAATAGCATCACAATAGGCTCTTGCAAGTGGCCGTAGAATAGTGACAGTGGATTTAGTGGGGTTGATTCTATCAGCTGATTTCCATTAGAACCTTGTTAGTTTTGCCTGTAGTCGCCCCTTGAGAGATAGGCTTGCTAGCAAGGCACCGTCGGCTATCACGCAGTGGCTTCCAGTGTTCATTATTGCTCACATCTCTTCTGCAGACAGAGCATTCAGAGGTCAGTAAGCACCTCTCAGAAACGCTCCAATCCCGTTCAGAGAATGTGGTTGTTGCACTGCCTTGCATGGTGTAGCATCGCTTGTTTCCACGCGTTCAACAAGGTAGCACAGACGCTCCCGTCCCTTTGCTTGCACTCCTGATGTTTCCATCTTTAGCATTTCTGAGACAGAGTGAGAGCTGCCAGTGCCTATCAGGCATTTGGGGCCCTTCTCTTAAATGTTTCTAACAAAGTCAAAACAGCAACGTCCAAGGCCTCACTTTACACTGGAGTTGAAATTAGTGCCACTTCATTTAAACACAATTTGTTTGTCAATACAGATGAATTCACACCAAAATACATGCTCAGATATTTCTTTATTTTTTATTATTTCATTCTTATTGTAATATTTTAATCCTTCCCTGTGGATCTTAATCGTGACGTCTTTTTCTTCCATTAAATGTCTCACAGGAATTTCTTTCTAATTCTCCAACTAAAAACAAATATCTCAGGCCTCTGAGTTGTTTCAGGCATTGCATCTACCTCTCCACTGCAACTTTAGCAAGACCAAAGAGAAACAAAAATTACTTTAGTGCTTTAGTCCTGTGCAGAGATACAAGTCAATATTTGTCAGACCAGAACATTCATCATCAGACTCCATTTCAGTGGCGCAGTAATTACCTGTGGGTAAGTGTTTTGCAAAAGTCAAGTCTTTCACTTCAGTATCAGACCTCCTAAAAAGCCAGAAGTTCATTCCACTCTTTGTTTTGCTTTTTTCCTCTGCACCTAAACTGAACACTAAGATTTCAAAAGCCTGGTAGTGGATGGAAAGGCCGTGTTTCTGAAAAAAGAAGGTCGCTGGTAGACTCAAGGTAATTTCTGACCACCCTTGTGATCTTTATGCCATGAACATTGGGCGTTGAGGTTGTTGTCAGTTACCTGAGTGCAGCCCAGGAGCGCCCGGAGGGCCACTATAAACCAGTAATTGTCAAATCTCATACTGTGCAACCCACACAGTCACACGTGCAAGGTGTGCCTTTGGAGCAAAATTACTCCTACCTTCTGCCCAGGCAACGGGCTCTACTAAGCCAGGGGCTGATTTTACATTCTGAGCCTTTGAAATTGAGTTTAAATTGGTTGAGACCAGCATTGTCTTTGTTCTGTTTGTGCAGAGCCCAGCACAGCAAACACCAGCCCGTGGTCTGGTTCTAATGTACAAAATGGTGTTGTGGAAGGCTAGATACCCATACGAAAAATTAACTATTTCCTACTGAAAACCCCTGTCAGCACCTTGTCCGTGTTCAGGATTTTGGTTTGTGTCAGTCACAGGTGACTCGGGAGTGTTCACAGCTCTCACCAGATTATTCACCAAGGCTGCCAGTTATTTCTGTTTGCAGAGCACATTGGTTACCCTTTTAAATATTGCACCTCTCGTTATCGCAATCTTCCAACCCTATCAAAGTCATCATGATTGTTCCTAGTGTCTGTTAAGTCTGTATTAGAATGACTGATACAAGTATATTAAAAGATTTTCCTTCTATTATCTAGCCTGAATACCAGTACTTGAGGAGCAAACAGTAATCTTTTTTCCTTATTCTCTTTCTATTTTAACAAGGACAATCAATTTATTTCCACATTTTCTTGTGAGATTTTGCCTTCTGGGTAAAGAGCATCCTTTATCTCCCCTTCTCCCCCTTTTCCCACACCCTCTTCTGTGCCGGGAAGATGGAATGTATACGTGATATCCCTTTCAGAAAATATATTCATCATATATCACAAGTATTGTCATTATGATGTATTAACATAATGCATCATCAGAGAGCTGTCAGGGTGAAGATTTATTATCCTAAAATAAGTTATGATGAGACACTGAGGAATGGGTTGAGAGAATTTTTGTTTATTTTTCTAAATTAAGGACTTTAAAATTAAGTTTTAAATTCTCTTACCTTCATGAAGTAGTACAGTTAGGAAGGTCACAGAAAAGAGGACTTGAATCAGAAACACCAGAACTAATAGAATAAGAATGTAATATTTTTTTTTCCCTCAGGTAATTTCTGTGTGTTCTGCAAAGTTTTAGTTTCCAGCACAGATGAGTGTTAGTGGGCAGCCAAAGTCCTTTTAATCAACCTGAGCCAGACTTTGTTGTTTGTCCTTTAAAGAAAACAGTCACCAAAGCACAAAGACTTGAGCTAAAACTGCATTAAAATGATAAAAAATGTTAGGCAAACTGTGTTAAAATGGTAAAAAATAATTAGATTTTAGTACAAAAAGCTATTTCCTTCTCCAGGTGCATTCAGTGGACTTACCATAAACCTGACAGCAATACCCTGAAACCAGGGAGAGCTTTTCAGCAGGTTTGCACAGAGTTTGGATCAAGCCCCTTCTTTGCATCATGTGGCGAAGCCATGAAACTTGGCACATTTATAGCATTGTAACATAAAGCCATCTGTGTACAAGTACAAACTTTTCCTTATTGCCAAAGTGCTTAATGTAATTACAATCAGGCTTGCTTCTCTTCTGCTCAGTTCATCCATATGCTGAGATGGATGAAAACTTGCACTGCTAAAGAATCCCACTGCATCTGAGTTTGTGTGCCGCTTACAGCAGCGTGCATTGCTAGCCTTGTAAATCTTGGGCACTTTTGCATTTTGGGAATGCAAAGTTCCTAAACTTCCTGCAACATAAAGTTACAGGATGTCTCACAGGAAAACTGCCAACAGAAATGTGCCCAAAAATTCAGCCCAGATTCTTTTCTTGCTAACGACACAAGACACCTGGTTTAGGAGATCCGTTGCCCTTGCTTCCCTGGATAGTCCCCGAGGAGTCAAGAGGTGTCACACAGTTTGGATGCCTAAGATGGGAATTGCCTTCAGGAGGTGATGTTTTGCTGGCTGGAAAATAAATGCAGAGTTCCTGCCCACGTCGATCACCGCCTAAAGAACGTTGTATTAATCCTGAGTGTTGGCAAGCAGCTGCAAAGAAGTTACTTCATCTTAAAATTTAATCTGTGTCGATCTCAACTGTGTTCAAATGCAATATTATCCCATGGCATTTGTTTTATCCTTGCATTTCCTGTATTTGCATGCAGTTTCTTTAATCTGAATGTAATATTGGTCAGTGTGAGTTAAATACCAAGGTTGGTTATAGGTTAATGAATGCACTGTGCTTGCTGCTGGCTGACATAATTACTGATAGGTGCTACACTGAACTTGACCCTACAGCCCACAGACATGTATTTGACTTTATCAGTGGGGATGGTATATCCAAAAGGAAAAAGAAACATATTAAAAAAGAAACATATGCAGTGGATGCATTTGCAGGCACAGGGAGTATGATTTCAGGAAAAAAAAATTACTGAAGGCTAAAGGTGGTTATGCCAGAAAAGCCCATAAATTTCTCTTCCAGAAGGAAAATAATGATAAACCACCTAATATTGGCCAATTTCAGGAAAACAGTTTAGTTTATTACTTAAAATGTAGATGTGAAATGAGTGTCAAACTTACACAAGTTACCTCTACCCAAAGTCCTTTATAAACTCAGCTGCTATAAATACAGGACAAACCTTTCTTCTTCCATAAACCTCAGAATGGCTTAATCTTATATGGTGGCACAGATGCATTGTCTCTAGGCAAATTAATTTTGAGCTGTTATCAGAAATGGCTATGTACAGATGCCTATAAAGCACCTGCACTTTGCAGATGCCAAATAACCCGTTTCTGCACCTAGAGAAGGCTTCACTGGCTCTCCATTAGGCTGTGTAAATACACTCATATGGTTAAAAATGTAGTCCTCAGTGTGGACACCCTATCTCCATCTCAAATCCAACAGGGATTTGCTTTTCTAAACTGAGATGTAAGAAAGGCACAAGATTTTGACTAGTCAAAAATTGTATAGCGTGTACTCATGATCAACTAATTTGCTTAATGGCAGAAGGTGGGCGTGATCCTCTGTAGTGTCGGGGGATGAGCTTGTAGGATCACCTTAAGAAGCATTGGAACTGCGGGAAGATTTGTATCTGGAACCTGCTGATAATTAGTTAATTTCTTAAATTTGTGAAGCCAAAAAAAAAAAGGACTTCTGACCCATGCTGCAATTGTGAAGAGGCAAGTAAGCGTTTCATTTGAAGATTTCTGTGGGGTGTTGTCACATATGCTACGAATTAGAAGTTGAAGTGATTTTGGTGCACCGATGTTGGAGTTATAAGGGGTATGGCCAAACTCCTGCCTCTCTGTGAGTAGGGTTTAACTCAAATTTAGTGTTAGTGCTGGTTGCTCGGATCAACAGTTGAAACAATCTTAGGTCAGAGCATTTTAAAGGAGGTAAAATGTCTTGGAGAGACCATATGAAATCTATCATGGAAAACCACTGATAACTCCTCATCTTATTAGCTTCAATTAAGTATTTCCATAGGGAACCGTGGAACTGTTTAAAGTCATGATGACACACACACACTTTGTTCCATCCAAAGAAATAATCTGTTTTCCAGATTTCCCAATAGCCAAGCTATTTTGTTATTGTTTTTTTTCTTTTCCTCCTTTTAAGAGAAATAATTTATAAAAATTTATCTTGGGCTTGCTACAGATTTAAAAGGAGAAAAAAGGTTTCTTCTGTCCGACTTTTAAATTATATGCATGACCAAAGATAAATATGGTTTTTATTTATAACTGTGGATTGATGCCAAACAAAGCCTTTCATATGACACACCGCTGCTGTAGTAGAGGAGCACTTAAAACAGTTCCAGTCAAGTTAGGCCCCAAGACTTTTCATGCAACTTCACGCAAAAAAAGTCAGGACCTTTCATTTATTATTTCTTTTCTTTCCTTTTGAACATCTTCAAAGGTTACAAGTGCAACATGCTTAGAGGATGCCAGGCTTCTTCCTGTCAAGCTGAGATGGTCTGAAAACCACATTGAGACATGGGGAAACTGCAGCTACCACAGATTGCAGATGAGGGGTTTTTCTTCACAGGCTGTAGATCTCTCCTGCCCTTCCCTGCCTGGTTGGTAACAGTCAGATGAAGGTTATGGATGGAGGCTGGCAAAGTTTTGGAGGATTGGTGTGCTGTTTTGAGACTGGGATGGATGGGCTTTGACAATACTGCTGGATAGGAATGCTTGTGCAGCTAATACAAACAATTTGTAATTGTCAGAGCTGAAAAGTAAAAACATGATTATAAACCATGCCCAGGATCAGCTCATGTCAGCTTTAAATGATTTAAAAGTCTAGTGTCTGGAGCTGCATCTTACTTGCCTGTAAAACTCCTTAAAGAAGACTTACAGAGTGGTACAAGCATGTCTCTCCTTTCTTGTGCATTTATTGTGCAAAGTAACCCTTTGTCTAGCTGACTGGAGACAGGTTTTTAGGACAGATGTGAAGAAAAGACTTCCAGAGAAGTAAAAAAAAAATAGGGACTTTTCAAATTTAGATAGAATGAGATAATTTCCTGGTAACTATAATTCTTAAAAACTACTGCTTGTCGTTGTTTTATGCAGGGAGAGGCTCTGAATAGTTAGCTACTGATGCACCTTGGACATCTGATGGCTTGGTGCTGTGCTTGGAAATTGTTTCTGCATGGATGTGAAGATCGCCTGTAAAGGATGCAAACTTCTCTGGGAGAAGGGAAGTAGCATAAGAAAGCATCCTCTGTTACCTAGAGCCTGCCATCATTATGCCTGACCCTATCCCATTATCCCCTGGTATCTGCAGCAGACGATGACCCTTGATGACATGGCTCAACAGTACTCCAAAGAGATGCCTTCCTTTTAATTTTGGCTCCTCAATGCCAAATGTAGGGACTTCTCCCCCATGCTGTATCCAGCCTTCCTTTACTCAAACACACGTACAAAAATTAAAATGCTACTAAATACTGCTCAGCAGCACTGTTTAGGTATGAGGTTGCATTTTTAATTTTGTTAGAGGAACCTCTGCCTTCGCATCACTTGAGAATCTGGAGTAGGCTGGAAGCAACTAATTTACCATGTAATAAGATAGGTTCCTGTTGACACAATTCAAGGGCAAAACTATTAAGTCATTAGGGCTAATGTTGTAACATTCTGATACAAAGGCATGGCCAGGCCCTTTCAGATGTACCTCTGACCTTTGAGGATTAAGTTTCTTCGCAGTTTATTTTTGTTATTTGGAATCTGTTGGGTTTTTTTTTTTCCCCCCTGCTCCTTCACGTGCATGGATCTGTGGTCTCGTGCAAAGTACAGCTTGTAGAGCAGCTTCTGCAGTCCTCATTTGTCCCAGTTTTATGAAGGAAGATAAGGACAGAAAATTCATCGCATTCTTAATCCCGCAATCCTAAAACTGCATCGCGTATTCCATTGCTCAGCCCTGCCCATGTCACAGCTTGGCTCATGGGGCTGCTGGTAGCAGGGAGCCAGGGAAATAGAGGTGGCTCTCAGGATTCTTCCACAAAATTAGAAGGTGAGAATTGCTTAAAACTATCCATCTAGATGCCATTTAAATAGATAGAATATAAATGTGTCTTGCTATAGCCCTCTGATATTTTGACCAAGTAACTTTTCTCAAATTCAGTGCTATTGCTAACAAGCAGATGATTATTTCAACCTTTGTATTCTCCGGCTCAACAGCAGGTCTGCACTCGTTTCACTTTCACTGTGAAAGCTGTTGAGGAAGTCCTGTGTCTGAAACTTGTGACCAAAATGTTTTAGAGTATATAAACAGGCCAATAACTTGTGTCAAGGCCTGAGTATTGTTGCCAAAGCTACTCAAAATAACACACTTTTAAGATATTATTTAACACGGAAGGCTCTTTATGCATGATGCTTTTGTCAGTTGTACGTGAATGTATTCAATGATGTGGAGAATACAACAAAAAAAAAGTCCGAGAATGTTTTAAATTTAATGTGTAAGTTGTTTTTAAAGTCTATCTTGCTTATGCATTTAGCTTGTCCTTTCCAATTGCTGGAAAGGGTTCTCTCTCTTGAGGAAGAACTAGCAGACCATTCTTTAGAAGGAACATCTGGGAAGCAAGGCGTCCAAAGAGTTTGTGGCAACAAGCTGGGGAATGTTTTACTTCATTAATTTCTGACATATTTCAGTTTTGCATTCAGTCTTTTTAGATACTACGATGCTGAGGCAATGTTGTATTTCATGAAGTTCTGTTTGATTTTGTTTTATTTTTGCTTTCAGTGACTTTAAATACAACAGTGATGTGAAAGAGGAAGTTGGAGTAAAAAAAAATTTCTGCTCTTAAGACTGTACATGCCAGCATAGGTCTGGAACGGATGCTCATGGCTGAATTAATAAACTCTGACTGTGGAGGTTTCAAACATGAATTCTGACAGACCCTTCACTATGACAATACTAGTGGGAGTCACAATAATATCATCTGCTGCTGAACATCGCTAGTATGTGAGTGCTGTTGTGCCAAAGGTTAATATGCCAGTTTTATTTCCTTCTCTCTACAGCTATAATTTAAATGAGTTGCACACATAAGTGATGTTATATGCATAGGGTTTTGCATTAAGTTTGCTATGTCAGATTTGTTTATAAAAATCATATTTTGAACCACTTGCCCAGGGGCTCCGTTCTGGGAAGCTGCAAGCTGATTTCTTTTAAAGAGGCAGTTTTCATTTTCCATGGATTTTCAATAGAGTTTTTGGAGCTCTGAACAGGGAGCTCAGTTTTAAATTCAGCACTTGCCCAGGTTTACAATTAGGTTTAATTACTTAGCAACAGAGAGTCTAATCTAGTTTTACATGTGTGCCACATGACCCTTTCCATACCTTACTGGGATTGGAAGGGCCACCTGCCTCTCTTGGGGAAAATTGCTTCCAACATTTTGGAGACCATTTACAATGTTTTTATTCCTATGCTGCAAAGTTAACATTGCCCATAAACTTAATACTCACACAGTAGTTAATAAGGGCAGAAAGTTTTATAGTCTTTTCCGCAGTTGTTAAAATCTTGCTGCTGTAGTTAAGTCTTAGCCACACAAAACCTATCAGTTGTGAAAAATAAGATGCCGTGTGTTGGTTTATTCTTGGAAACCAATGGAAGAGAGGACCTTTCCTGAGAATCTAGCTGAACGTAATGAACTTGGGGATTATTTAAATTGCTTGGCTTGTAATATAAACACTCGAGGGCTTGCCAGCAGTGTACCTTCAGGATGTGTGACTTCTCTAAAAAAAATCATTTGGGATTTTTTTTTCAGAATCCATTGCAATTAGTGGCACTATGACAAAGGATGATTTATTAAATTGCCTTTCAGTGAGAGGAAATAGAATCCATTAATGATGTTGCACACGAATTTTTAGTCAGGTTCAGCAAAAATAATTTTCTAGCTGTCTCTCTATGTCATGTAAACTAAGAACATTCCCAGGGTACCAGCTGGATTGTCCTTTGGGCCTTGTAGACCTTCAGAACGATTTTGACCTTCTCCTGCTGGAAGAGATGCTGATATTTACAACTGCACCAGCAGAAAACAGATACAACTCAAAGTTAGTGAGATTTCTAGACTCAAACCTGAACTGAAATGGGCTCAAATGTAATTAAGGATTGCCTACGAGTACCTCTTGGGTACGCCCTTATTCTTGTTCCTTTACCGTGTTGACAGGGAGTAGGAAAGGCTAGAGCTGGAACAGAGTGGTCACTGGAAGGAGTGGCAAACACGAACAACTATGAGAAGGAGCAGTTCACAAATTTCTCTAAAAGGGAAATTTTCTTTGCCTCTGTTAATAACTAAACTGTTACATAAGAAAAAAAAACAAAGAATCCAGCCATTAATAATCCAGAATATTTTCTCAGAAGGTACAGGTTCTGCTAAGATGTAGAAAAGTGGTATAGAGGTTAGTACACAGTAGTGAAGAGTGGGGGCAGAGAGGATTAAGCCAAAGGTTATTTGTTTCAGAATCGAAATACTATGGACACTGTGAGCTTTTAAGAACAATGATACTGCATGCTGTCTAAAAGAGCATAGTTCTAATTACTCGGCTTCCGTAACTGTACTTCACTGCTCAAAATGTGATTTCCTTTAGATTTCACCTTCCACCTGTGTTGCCTGGGATTGGAGATTGCTCTCTATTACATTTCTAAAATGCATTTTTGCACAGGTTGCCAGTGCATACTTTGTTGCTTACATCTTAACATTGTTCTCCAGCACCATCTCTGAGAGGAGGGCAGTGATTTATCTTGGATAAGCTTGGCACTACCAACACGCTGGGATTTGCATCCTCTGAAATCTGTGTGCAGTCAATGAAGTAGAACTTTGTGGGTTTGGTGTTGAAATCAGTGGGACTTTCAAATGCAGGGAACAGATATTTTAACAATAATAGAAGTGAAGACTGTGTTGTGTTAGTTGTGGGCAGATGCTTCAAGGGAAGAGTCTGTGAACAGCGATAGAGCTCCACATTTACTTCCCTGTGCACTGTGCAAAAGTATTACCCAAATACCATGCTATAATCGAAGTCTAAAAAGGAAATGGTGCTCCTCACTCAGTAATTTCTGACCTCTCGCATGACTACACTACTGGATTAATTTTGGAGTACATATATGGGAGTACTCATAATTATCTGTCTAAAAATACAGCGCTGCCATTTCTGGGTTGGTTTTTTAAAAAGTGGTTGCATAAAACTTTATCAAGATGCTTAATACACTTCACCATGCTCTTCTTGGGCTGGATTGTTACTGGGAAAATAAACTTAGCGTTGCAATGCCTTCAGAGCCTGACACACTCAGTGCTCTGGATGTGATGCTGCACATGTCTGAAATTCCCATAGCTGGCAGGCTGGATGCTAATGGAATGGGAAGGGTTAGGAAGCAGAAGCAGACCCTTGTGCCTAACCATTCCCACACAGCTTGGCTTCCTTGCTCCTTGGGGATCTGCACACCTGGTCTGGTGCCAAATGCTTTCTGCTTAACTACAGGGGTAAGCCAGAACATCCTCCTCGGTGCCTTGAAGAAGCTGCGGGGAGACAGAGGAAGAATTCCTTCCCTGAGATGCTCCTGGACACCCTAGAACTATGTAGAGCCTTCAGCATGGGTCTGCCCCAAAGGTGCAGTCTGCTGCTGTCTGACAGGCTGCTCCTATCAGGAAGTTAAGCATTGCTCTGGAAAACAGACTTGTCTTTGTGCAGTAAGTTTGTTCTCCTTGATCCCAAAACCGCTGAAATCAACGGTGTTTTGAAGTCAATTTCCACTGACTTCCATGGTCTGGAGATTAGATTTCACTGCCTTTTCAACTCTGAATCTCAACAATTCCTTACTGCCTCACTCTGGATCTTTTTTCCCTACTGCGGGATAAAAAGATGCTGTTTAACATGACGAGATCTAAATAACTGGGCACTGTGCATGGAAAGTACAGCTCTGTTGTCAGCCCCATTCCACAGACAAGGGAGCTGTGTCTGAAATTGTACCTCCAAATTGCAGCAAAGCCGAGAACAGAATCCAACTTTCATTCTGTAGATATCCTAGTATGAGGAAATTTTTCAGCTTCATTTTAATTTGCAAATATTTCCAAACATGTTCCCTTATGCGCAGTCTCTTCCAAATACAGCTGTGAACTGTTGCACTGCTCTTTTTATTGTTTTCTTTTTCTTTTCTTTGTTAGTTGCAATTATTAACAGTTCATGAGTAAATTGGTTATAGGTAAAAATATACTAATAGGTAATTGAACCTTTTTATTCTTGTGCTGATTGAGATAGAATAGCAAGGGAAAATGCACTGGTATTTTCAATCTGAAATGGAGAATTCTTTTTCCAAATCTGTGCTGACTTACAAGCTTCAATACTCATAACTTTGACGAAGAATTAGGCTCCTTAAAAAACAGACTGAGACCCTTCTCAGATTTTCCATTACCTAGGAAGTATCCTTAGTTCAGCAACCAGTCAGGGAAGGCAGCTAGAGAACAATATTGTAAGTGACATTTTAGAATCGTAGTTTTTCGGTATTTATCAACCACCGTATTTTCAGCTTGAAGGTACCAATGTTTTTGTGTCACGTAATAAATTACAGAATGTTTACATGCAATTTGGTATGTGCCTATGGAGGAGAAAACACTGGGAAACAGGATTTTCCAGAGGCAGTAGCTAGTTCAGAGGCCCAGAGCCACTGCAGGAGCTGTTGTCAGGGAGGACTGAGTGGCAGTTCTAATTACCAGTGTCTACACAGGTTTCTCATAGGAAGATACAAGCTGTCACGATCCCTTGCCAATCACATAAGAACTGACCTAGGGAGAGCATCAGCTGAAGGTGAGTGTACATATCCAGTAAATCCAGTCCCCGTTGCATTAGCTTATTTTTAGGATTGTCCTGAAAAGACACTCAGCCTGTATCATAAAACCTTCAACCGAGCAGAAAATACACAGAATGATGATGACTTTAAATTTGGGTTCTTGCCCTCTGGGGCATGAATTCATAGTGCTTTAGATACAATTTGAAAATGTACTGAATGCTGAAAGAACGCAGAATCTCTAGATGAGTTCATAAAGACAAAGCATTTCTGCAATGTCAGTGCTCTCCTAATCAAAGGAAGCAAAATAAATTTTATTCTAAATTTTATTCTTAATTTTACTGAAAATGTTGTACTTAATTTGCAGTGAGACCATGCTCTCTATTTAAGACATTTCTCAGGAACAGAACATTTAAAGTTAGCATGTAAATTTATGCCTGCAACTGATATACCTTTTTCTGATTTTTTCACCTTCTTCCATTGAATGTATTAGAGACTTGTTCTTGAACATAGTTTAGACAATACATGTGTCACAAGCAATGATGAATCAAAGAAAGAAAGCATCCAGAAAGGGAAGTTAACTAGACAGGTAGGCCCTCATCAGCATCACATTCCCTTCCATAGCTACAATAACAATAATTGAGTCAGACACATGGATTTTAAGTGCCTCTTAAAGAGGAAAGTCAGGGAGAGACACTGTGGAAAGAAAATTATACACTGAAATGCGGCATCTCCATTTTGCAGCTGCCAACCTTCCTCTGTCAGTAGCCACAGCTGTTGCCTTTTCTTCCAAACTTAGCAGGGGATGGGTGAAACTAAGGAAAAGTAGGGCAGGCACTTTAGCTGATAAGGAGATGTGGGTCCAAGTCCTTCTGAGTAATCAAAGGAAACCTTTAATAAACTTGGACTAAGAGAGAAGAGGTTCTTTTTTGTGGACAGAAGCTGGCTCTGGGGAGATGTGTGCCTGTCTCGTGGGTGGATGCACTCTCAGGATGCTCCTCGAGGCCCTTTGTGTACCAGTTAGGTTTTCCCCAGTTCTGCTCTCTGGCCACTTGTGTTTTGTCCATCTTGGGCAGCACACTTGCTCAGTGTCAGCTTTCCCAGTGAGTGAGGGAGAATATTTGTCCAAAAAAGGAGGAAAACCAGTCTCCACTTCTGCTGCTGATTGAATATGGTCTGTTAGCATGTGGTCCTCAACCCCAAAGTCAAACCTGGTGGATTCCAAATCTGGAGTGATGAAAAGTACAGGCTTGTTATATCAGAACTTGATGTCACTCATACCAGCTTTCAGTCAGAGTCGTGTAATATTCTCACTGAATTTGTGTGGTTGTTTTGGGGGGTTTTTCAGTGTCATATTTGGACAGCATGAGACTAAGTATGAATATTAACTTCTTTTTTTTTTTTCTCCTGCCTTTGGGTTGTAGAAGAAAATGTGGAGACATGATGTGACGTTAAAAACAAATGCAAAGACTGGAACAAATAATCCACCATTTGTGATTTACTTTTTCAGTATTTTTTTTTAAATGCAGCCTTATTCTCAAAAGCCGGTTCTCTGATCTTTAATCTGCTGCCTTGGGATTTTTGAGTGCTTTGTCTTTCCATGTGACAGTCACCTGCCAGTGATGATTTGGAGAGGTGCAAAAAATGCAGATGTAGATAATGGAAGGCATGTTCCTTCCCTTGTTCCCACAGTCTGGAGTAATCGGGGCCTTGGCCATGAAGGGTTTTTATGGTGCAAGGGTCTGTGGATGTAGCATGGGAGCACTCTTTAAGGTCACAAAATCTGGTGTGGTTTTGCCCTGTAAGAAACAGTCCTGGGACACAGTTACCTGCTGAATGTCTTTCGTCTCAAAGGGATGTGGTCAGCTCCAGCACAGAAGTTGGGAGCGATTTAATGTGAGGTGTGGATAATCAGGAGAGAAATTGAAATATAACTTTCTGACAATAGAGATACAGCCCTGTACTTACGGGTGAGCTCCTCTGGGGGATAAAATATTGTCTGCACGAAGCACAATGATGTTTGTTGATGGTGAACTATCGCATGAGCCACTTAATGCAAAGGAGAGAAGGTCCTATGGAAACAGGAAATGTGGATGTTTGTGTCATATACAGAAAATTTGGCCTGGCCTGCATGCCAGATGATATCCTTCCATCTGGTGAAGCTGAAGATGCTGAGAACAGGGAGAGGAAGAAGGGGACCATACCCAAGTCAGATCTAGGCACAATATGTAGTTGAATGAAATAAAATATTTCTTGAAAAATGATTGATGAAGACTAGAGCTCATAACTCCTGCGGTAATTTTGTCACTTTTATCTTCAGGGTGGAGATCACTACATGCCAGGCTGCATTCCTTCATAGTATCTGAATCATTCTTATTGTCTCCACAAGCTGAAAATGAGAAACAGACTGGTAGGAAAGTTAAAATTTTCAAGGTGGAAAGAGCAAGGAATAGCCTGATTTGTTTTTGTTTTGGTTCTTTTTTTTTTTTTTTAGGATTAAAAGCTCCTGTTGCATTTTTGCAGATAATACTACACTGTATTTTATGATTCCTCTGTTTAAAACAAAACTATAGTTTCCTAGATTTTGAAGATAAGCTAGAGCACCTGAATAAAAGGGCTTTCTTCTGTGCTGTGTATATCCAGCCTGGCTTTCCGTGAGCTGCACGAGAGAGAAATATTTCCAAGGCACCAGTGGTTGCCATATCCTGTATGCAAAAAGATTCCATAAATGTCTGAAAACAGATGGAATGCAACTTCGGAGGAATAAATGGATTTTTAATTTTCTGAACATTTTGGATTCCATCTGGTTGAAGTAACTAAGTGACCTACTAGAATACTTTTACCTTTCTTGTATAATAGCTAGAAATACAGCTTGCATTGCTATTGACTGACACATTCCCCACTAGTTCATGGGGTTTTACTTGCTCATACATTTGCTCACTTTTAATTCTTTTGCTTGTATGTCAGGAGATACCTGATGCACCTCTTCCCACGTGTCAAATCGAAATGTTGGCCCTCTCTCAGGTTATGGTTTATCCTTGCAGCTGGCAAGGAGAAGCTCTAAACCACCTGCCCAAGCTCACCTGATAGCGGTGGGAGTCTAAAGAGGTAACATACCTTAGACTTCTTTTTTTTTTTTTTTCCTGCTTCAAGCACTGCCACATGGCAAAAATAAAAATAAAATGCTCTCAGTTTTCTCTCTTGCCTAAAGACAAAGAATAAGAATGAGTAGAGGCTTTGTGTACAGGCACTAATTAGGTGGATTATTTCTGTTTATTGTTTTTTGTTGCTGCCATTTAGAATGTTGTTAAATGAATAAGAGTAAATACACGTGTGTTTTTAAACAGGAAATGAGCACTTCTCTATGAATAGGAAATACAGGCAACTTGAACTCACAAGAAAGGAGTCATAAAATATACTACTTGATATAAAAAATTGATGACCTAGGTTTATGGAAAAGACCATTTTTGTACCTTTCACTTTCACCTCAGTGAAAGGTAGAAACCAAATCTATTCACCCTCCTTGAGAGAGAAGATGGGTCTTTTAAATCACTAATTTAAAGCCTGTACTTACAGATGCACTACTTACAAAGCTGATTATTTATGATTGCCACATTGCCATTCAGAAAATTCTACAGAGAATAACTATTTCCATGCTGGTAAGTTCATAACTAATAGTTCACTAACCAACTGATAAATTCATAACTAATATTGGCAATGTGTTTGGTATTAGTTTTCATACTTTTTGGCACTTGGGAATGTTTCTCAGAGTTCTTGCTATGAATACAGATAAAACATTCCAAAGAATGGGGAATAACAGCCCTATATATATTTTTTTTTTTTTTTCCAAAGGGTTTTTAGTGAGACCCTCTTCCACTTCTGGAACCAAGTATATTTGCTTTTCATTAAAAGCTGTTACATTTTAGGATCACAAGTTTCAGTCTAGTACAAAGCCTGAAATCATTGAAAGTTTTCCGTTTTGCCTGACACATTACTGCTGTGTAAAAAGTGTATTTTCTCAGTCCTTAATAGGACAAAATATAGCATTTCCACTGCAAACAACGTTTGTATAAAACTCTGGTCACCATAACCCCATAATTCAAAGTAGGCTTGTTTCTTCCCCCTGAAATTTGTGATTATGAAGTTTCTGAGGGCTGGCAGGAGCACATACTGCTGCAGCCAGCAAAGCTCTGGACACGATGCAGTCGTGTTTTGAGTGTCTTTTGCTGGGGTCCAGGAACAAGCTTGCCTTGTATGGCATTGAGAAAGCGGAATTCTCTTTTGCATTATACACTTATGTAATTGCATTACTGCCTCTGAAGCCTTTTTGCCCCCATAAATGATTAAAACTGCTGTAACGCAAATTTGGGCTTGGGAAACACATGTAAACCTCCTTATACAGAATGTAAGTGGCTGAAAGACTCTCTGCTGCCAGCACCGAGGATTTGCTGTTTTGTAATTTTCTAAGGGTTTAGAGTTTTCTAAAGAGAAGTCTGTATCCTGCTAATAGTACTCATCACATGCTCTCTCATTTGTATAATTGAGAAAATTATGAATGTAATGAAAACAGCTCCATCTAAATAAGTTCTCTATCCACAGTTAATAAAATAGTATCTACCCTCAGAGACCTGGAATTTCTCTGCAAACGCTTTCAGTTAAACAAAGCATTTTGTGTACCTACAGTAAATGTGGTATTTATTTTTTCATTATTCATGAAACAACTTTAATGTCACTGCTGATTTTCCTGGTAGGATGTTCAACTCCAGCATACCAGAGCTCATGCTGAGATGTAGCTGAAGATGTCATTCACAATAAACATGAGCTGCTGTGACAATATGATGGCAGAAGGTGAAGAATCTCTTTTCTTGTGCAAGGGCATGCATGTGTCTCTGTGTGTGAGGGAGAGAAGGAAAGAGATTTGATTGTGTTTACAAAATTCATTCACGGCACAGCAGGTAGTAGTCACATTGTAATATTCACCTTAACATACCTAATTTGATTTTCAACCTGGTTATCATGCATTTAGACATAACGATACATGAAAATATATGCTCTAGCAGTGCATTTTAAATAAGGTTGCATACTTTAAGTCGGAATATATTAGAGGTAAGCATTGATTTTTGCAATTGCAGGAGTCCTGGAAAGCACTGCTCAGTGTATGTTACAAAATTACTAAGAGGAAAGTGAATTCCAATGGATAAGTCTCAGGGACTGCTACTATTTGTAGGCTGAACCCAACAGGATGGTCATCCCCATATTTGACATCTCTAAAGATGTACAACTTTTTCCATTTTAGGGCTTCACATATTAATGGAGTTTCATTTCTGAGTTTCAGGTTGTCCTCTGATTGGAAAATGAAGACTCAAAAAAGTCCTGAGGCCTTTCTGCCCTTCTCACTGAAAGGAAAATGACCAGCCTGGTCATAGGATGAATGTTGTCTTGGGTCACCATCAAGATCCTGACCTGCCTAACAGATGTGACACAAGGAGAGAGGTATGATGATGTTTGTCAAGAGCAGAGCCTCATTACCGCATTCTGGAGTAGCCTGAGCGATAAGGGGATCTATCAGCAATTTAATTAAAGTCGTAACACACTAGCCTTCAGGCGAGACAAAAAGGAATCTGCTGTTTGCACTGCGAGATTTCAAGCTCAGTTTAAATTAAAAGAGAGTGGACGTGGTTGGGCATGATTTTGTGAATCACCTTCAGCACATTTGCATAAGCAAAAGCAGGTATAATTCTCCCGAAGTCAATAGAGTTGAGCATGTTTATACGAATGGGGCATTTGGCCCAAGTCCAGTTGGAGTCTTTGCAGTATAACACCTCTGAATCTTCAGAGGTTTTCTTAGAGTCGTTAATATTGAGGCTGTATGTACCCAAGGTAATTATCCATTACTGCTTGAGCCTGGCCCAGGAATTGTTTCACAACATGTTGCCTCATTAGTAAAATATAAAGGAAAAAAAAAAAAACAACCAAACCAGAAACAAACTGGAAACTAGGAAAATAAGGGTGCTAAAAGGAGAAGAGTGTGAAGAAAACAAACACAGTGGGGTGAGATCCTCTGATGGTGTAAATCAGTATCAGCTTCTGTGAGGCTCTGCCAATTTACGCCCCGTGATGCTCTGGCCCATGATTATTAGGAAAGTATGTTGTTGATATGCTCTATAATGGCTTCCATTACCAGCCCATGCTAAAAGAAGCAGCTGGTGAAAGTTATGTTTATGTTCCACAGATGGATCGGCAATGGCAGACACATAGCTCTGTGTCTGGTAAACAGGTGTTTTACTTTATGTTTGCTTGCTAGCCAGAAGAAGTCCGATTCTTGGTGAGGGGTGTGGGCAAAGAAGATCAATTCAGTTATTGAAAAGGAAGAAGTAAAGGTTTTTGGTTGCACTTTATTTTCTTTTTAAATGGTAAGTAGTGTCCTGAAACCCATCCCTGCCTTTTATCAGCATAATCTAAGCGACTGTGAAGGAAAATTAACAGGCGAGGAAAAACCTGCAAGCTGGTATTTAAATTATGCTATCTCACCTACTTCCTTTCTTGACCATTTTCATCAGGAGAAGGGAGCACTTTGGCTTCAGACAAAGTAAAAACTGCTCATAATACAGTCAAAATTGCCCATGACAGAGGAGAAACTTTACCAGCTGGTGCAGAACAGGACTAGCTGAAATTACAGCAGAGTTTATCTGTGCCTTTGGTGGGAGGTGGAAATATAATCGTCATTTTAATAAATCGCATTTTGCAAACCGGTTCCGACACCTGTAAATTTAATACTTACATGACCAATTCAGAAGGAGAACTATTGCTTTTCATTACTCAAAATAAACCATTTATTTTCACAGTGATTATTAATTTCTGGTTATCCAGAAAACTAAAAAGTGGCTGGGATTTTTTTCTGATCTGTGAATGACAAATATTTCTAGATGGCAGAATGGCAACATGTAAATTCCTTGGTGAATATAATTCAGGCTAAAATTCTTTAAACTCTGAGGGTTTGGGAGCATTTCCACAAATACCCAGCAGTAGGCTGAATATTCCTTAATAACTAATATTATGGATCTGTGAATCATAGTGATCCAGATTAAGCATTTCTATTTGCAAATCAGATTATTATCTTATTCTTCAAACAGCTCTAGGGAATGCTCCTTAGGATGTAGTGCAAGGAAGTAGCCTGAGGGAATAGAGCAGGCTGGTATCGTTCACCTACAGCTTGCTCACACTGCTGTTGGGCATTGATCCTTCTGGCAGAAGGTTAAACACATCCTGCTGAGTCCTCGGAACCAGTGGCCAAGGCAGGTACAAGTGGTGCTCCAAGAGAAGAGATGACCTGAGGAGTGGGAAGAGTAGCTGGGACGGCTGAAGAACCTGGGGTAGGTCTGAAGAGATGTTCACCCTCGGCGTTGTTAACTCGTTATCACGCCTGTTTTATTGGAACCAAGCGGCTCCGAGGGGCAGCATTGGAATCAGCGCGTTATGCCGGGGAGGCGGCTGAGTGAATGAAGCGCGAGCAGCTCCTGGCTTTGAGCTTCTGCCGTAGATATAATACACGAAGGAATAGCGAGAGCAGCAGGTGTTGTCAAAATTTACGGGCGAGCTGCAAGCCCAGGCGGAGCCCCACAGGAAGAGCAGTGACAGTTACTGCAGCAGATGGTCTCAAGAATTATGAATGTGGGGCCTATCCCCGGCTGCCCCTATAACGCGGTCCTTGTCCAGCCGGAGCCAACACGGTGTTGACTCCAGAACCCACACGGCCAAGTTGAGCAGAGGGACTGGTGGTGGTCAGGGCAACCAGCCCCCTCCAGCTCCACCCTGAACCAGCCTGACCCGAGCCGTGCATATTGATCTCTGAGCGGTGCTGCCGGCTAGGCGAGATACATCTTGAACCAGTTGGGAATCCCAGAATAGAAGAACTGATAAAGGCTCATGAAAGAATTTAACTACCCAGACATCTGTTGAGTAACAAATACAGCTGAACATGCATCATCGCAGAGGTTCCTAAATTATAGTGAAGACAACTTTATGATCCAGAAAGTAGAGACTCCTGAGGAGAAGCCATCCTGGATCTACAGGAGTATATTAATGAAATTTGCAGATGAAACTTTGCAAGAGCATTAAAAATACAGCAGCGTTGTGTTTTAGGATTGACTTTAGCAGAGCATCATATGTGTTTAGAACAGATTGTCTTCCTCATCCATTTATTAATTTTTTCTGTTTCACAAGTAAATCGAAGTTCAAGCCCACCTTCTCCTGTTTTTAAGCCTGTTTGCATCACCCGTGCATGCCAAATATTTGCGATCTGCAGACTCTCAACTAATGCACTTTGCAAACATCTCTCTTGGATAACACACAGCTCGTGAGAGAGACCTAGAGAATTACAAAAATTAATAAATAATAGCTCTATGCCAGTTGCCTTCAAAAAGGCATGTATGCAAGTGCATACCTTCGCAGAAAATAAATCATTTGAAACAAATGTTGAAGAGGATGAGGAATCTTAAGAAGCAGAAGTATTGAAAAGATAATAACGAACAGCAAATAAAGCATGAGTTTTCAATAAGGCACAATAGCACGGAAGGCCTATAAAATTTTGGAGTACAAACAAAGAAATATTACGTCACAGGGTGAAGTTCAAATAAAGCTCTTTTTTTTTTTTCCTTTTTGATTTCAGGAGATATAAAATGGGCTAACACACTGAAATAAGCAGCGAAAAGGTTACGCTGATTATAATGATGAACTGGCAGACTTCTGAATTTTTGAAATATCTTCTAGAAGTTTTGATTTATTATGCCACTTAATGGGAAAAGAAAAGAAAACAAAAGAAAAACCCTGCAAAACCTAGGTTTTATCCTGAAACAAGGGAATCTGTGAAACCTTCGGGGAAAAAAAATCTCTTAAAATTTCTCACATAAATCAGCTAATCTTTGCCATCCTCAAAGAAAAAGCAGCCCTGAATGAATCCTGCTTCATTCCTCAGATTCAATACAGGGATAATGTCAGGTTTACTCTCTAATGATTCATTTCCTTACATCTGGAGAATGTGTCTTTCAAAAATTTAGAGGGGGAAAAAACCCATTTTTTTTTCTTTCTTGCCAAGTTTTAATTTGATGCATCCATTTCTTCATTACTGTTCTGTCCCAACATTTATTGTCTCATACACTACTCAGCAAAACCATTTTCTCATCTATTCAGGAAAGTAAAGTTTCAATTTACATTTGTAATAACGAGGTATGATCATGTCAGCAGGATGGCAACCTTAGTAATCTTCCTGCTAAAAACCTGCTAATTAGCTCTTAGATAAAATATGCCTGTGTTATAAATATTTCCAGAAAAGAACAAAACTTTGCATTTGTCTACATTAATCCTGACATCTGCTATAGGTCACACAGAGAAAGAAATCTGCCTGGAAGAGTTATTCCAATTCATAATTATATTAAAAATATTATCAAATAATTTCACTCCACCCCATCAAGGATTTTCTCAGCATCTAATACTGTTAACATCCATGGTCCTGACCCCTTGCTTGGTCAAAGATTTTAGACTCTCCAAGCATCACCTAAAAGGTCACTGAAGGTTCAGGTGGTGTTCAGCTTTTTGATGAGAAAGAACCAAAAGCTCCTTTGTATCTTAATATCCAACTTCAATGCATACACACAGACACACACACACACACAAAAGAATAAATATTCTCAGGAAGACTGATCTCAGTCCAGGCACAAGCAATAGAGAAGACTTTTGTCAAAGGTGCGATCTAAGAACTTCCATTGCAAGTAAGGAATTTGGAAGGAGATGAAAAAATGAATGAGAATCCCTGTGTGGTTATTACTTCTGCCTGAATTCCAGTTCGAATTGGACTCAGACAAAGAAGCTAGAAGACAAGTGTGCTATCAACGAGATAGCAGCAGTGATACACAAATCATCACTAATGAACTCACTTTATGTGTCCAGGGAGCCCTTCTAAGGAAAGCCCACAAACACTCACCTGAAGGCTCTGCTTGCTTCAGGCTGGATGGCTAATTTCTAATCTACAAAACCATTCTTCTATTAAGAGACAAAATGATGGCAGAACCTCTGTCAACCTGAAGCTTCAGTTTTTCTGTCTGCTGCCCCTGAACTGACAAGACACAGTCACTGAACTGAGTCTCTTCAAGGTTTCATCACCACAGTAGAAGCAAAGAGCAAGAGAAGTCACTCGTGGATCCCGGTGTCTATGAGGGAAGGTATAAAAGGCTCTGAACTGTCCCTGAGCAAGGTTATTAACTTGAAAAGCACTTAGCTGAAACTCTTTCCTGGTGCATTGACTCATGCCCTCCACTTCAGCAAAGTCAGATTACAGTGATTTGCCAATGATTTTGTGGCTGCAAAATGCGGGAAGGTATTTTAATTGCATTTTCCCCTATGATCAGTTCTGTTGCCATATTCTGTGGTTGAAAACTTATTGGAATGTTTTAAATAGAACAAAGACTTGGTCTGCTATTTTGCACCATTGCCCTTCCTCTTTTTTACCCAAACTGGTCCAGGTTATTCGGATGGAAATGTTACTTTTATCTGAAAGGCTTTTCGCCTAGAAAGTGACTGCAGATGAACAGTGCCGACAGGAACTCTACATAATCACCGGCTGGGTTTTTCTCACTAGATGTACATTTTCCAAAGGAAGTACACGGAAATATTTGTTTCAAGTTTTGAAATGGAGTGGTGGAACTGACTCGGTGCCATCAATATGCTAATTTACCCCAGCTGAAGTTCCTGAGCTGCACAAAACCCCCCAACATTTACATTATATGTGTATCAGCTGTTTAGTAATCAGAGGATCCAGATTCTGGTGGTTTTACTCCCACAAAAGGCAGGAAAAAGGTTTTTATCACATTTTGCCTTGTGATCAACTCTGAAGCTGATTTCAGTGGATGAAATTCCAGCTTGGTCTTATTTGCATTAATACAGAGAGGGTCAGAACAGTTGTTCTCTTCTTGCTCTTCACTCATATATACTCACCCTGATTAATAAGGATATCTATAATTTGCCTCATTCACCTTAATGGCCCATCTGGTGGAGGTGTAGAGATGGTGATCTTCAGGTCTTGAAAAGCCTCAAAATATATATGGCCTCTTCATTCACCGCCTGAATTGCCCGTTACAGCAGCTTGCCTTCTTCTGTCAAGTAAGACCAGCACTTCTGTTACCTGCCTGAGGTCGACACCACTCCTGCAAAGTCACAAAATATCAAACAGCATTTCCCATGAAATGTTTGTGTGCAAGCAGGACCTGGATTTATGCTGAGGAGGAGGAGGAGGGGGGTAGAAGCATGGGTTGATTACGTCCCTTGGTTAGATTGGATCTAGTTCCTATCTTGTGCTAATCCACCCCAGACTCCTGGCGGTAAGATCCAAAGCAGAATAAAGCAGATAACAGGAGAAGGCAGAGGGGGCTGGTCAGGGGTGTTTGTAAATAAATCTGGAACCTGGGATCTGCAGCCTGCTTAGTTATGGTTTTGTGAAAACAGAATTACAGCATAAAATGAAAGCAGGCTGTGCAATGAAAACAAGAGGAATGCCATCACCCAGGTTGGCTTGCACTGCAAACCACGCTGGTCAATCATCCGAGATGAATGGAGGTATCCGCTGAATAACCTCACTTTGCAACTTTTATGTGAAGGTTTGATAAATGAAGTCAGGGAGAGGTACAAGAAAGTGATTAAAACCAGCCTGTGCAAAAGGCAATGATAACCTCCCTGGGCTTTAAACTTTTTTCTCCTTCTGCCTGAGTTTGTTGGATAATTAACCCTTTCATCCTTCGGTCTCTGTACACAAACAATTGTATATTCCTACAAAGCAGCTGCGTCTTGACAGGCAATTTGTCACTGGTAATAAATTGAACCCAGTGGCAAAGCAAACCACTTCCAATGGGGATGTGTACGGCCAGGTACCATGATCTGGAATTTCCTACTGGCCTCACTGTAACAGAAGATTTTTTCAAAATTTAGCTCCCTCATCTCTTGTCTCTGGATTCACTGAGACGCCCAGCAGCTTGCTTAGACAACTCCTTTTAGGCACCTTCTTGAAAGGTCATACCTCAGATCCTGCTGGCCAAATAGTTTTAGGGTATCTTGATCTGCTGTTGTAGAGCTTGAATGGGATGCTATTGTCACCAAAACAAAAAGGAATTCTGGCATTATTGGTAAGCAGGGGCCAGGGCTTCTCTTTGTGGACCTGGAACAATCATCTATTATGGTTTCTGGTAAAAATTGTTACTGGCTTGGAGGTTGGCTTGAGCATGCAGAAAAACATTTTGTCCACATGTGGCATAATTGGAGTTTAACAGAGTTCCCATGCATAGGTTTAGTCTATTTTGCTCCTAGGTGCTTGCTGGGGTTAAAATGAAAGGGTCTAGAAAAAGGGTCATACCAGCACACCGTTGCCCAAACAGGGTCAGAGGCTGCTGCTTATTGTTTGGTTGCTTCATTTTTTTGGTCTGCCCAACTGTGCCAGGATACTGAAACGGGCACTTATGGAAAAGCAGATATTGAGAGTCTGAGATGGGCTCTCAGGTGAGGAATTAGGAGTCAGCATTGACAAAATGCATGGAAGTTTACTTGCATGCCAGAGAAATGAGCCCTTCTAGGGGGAGACCCCTCAGACCTAGCCCAAAGGCAGCACCACTGCCTCTATTGAATAAAGCTCTTTAAACCTTCACTGAGTAGCAAAATCTCTGCTGAGAAATGTCAACAGAGCTTTTACAACAGCCTGAAAATTAATTGTCCTCCGAAATGGCAGTCCTCAATTTAGGCTTAATCTCTCTTGCATTACTCAGGTAGCTATTGTGAAGTATCACCCCGCTTGCTGCTCTTGCTGACAGTTTCTATATCCCTTCACCACACCCACTGGAAGGAAAACAATCACATAAATCCCTCTTGCAGGGCATGCTCCAACTTGTTTCTTATTGTGGGGCAAATTTATGGTCACATTTATATGTAATCTTTAAAGGGGACTGGCTGGTGGTTGAAGGTCTAAAATTACAGATGACCTGTGTGTAAGCAAAAGTGGATTTGTTAAAAAAATCTGTATTTAAAGAAGGGGGAGAAGGGGGTGAGAGAGGAGAGCTCGGTGTTCCCTGTGTAGTTTATGACCTTTCCAAA
>VZRN01006642.1:211551-248413 GCA_013397935.1 Dasyornis broadbenti | reverse complement strand
AAAAAAAAAACCCAACCAAAAACCAACCTCCAAGAAAGGCAGAAAAGCAATTTTCATTCTGTGGCTCTAAATATGTGTTTATCCCACTGCCATGATGTGAGCATGCCCAGTTGGGATGATTTAGCACTCTGCTGATGACTACCAACGGAAGGACTTCATGTGAAAAGGTAGTCTGCCACGGCTAATGGGCTCTTGTTTCAAAGGGATGCTGTGTGTACATTACTAGTGTATGGAGAAGGTGCAGAAAGGCCTCAGCAGACATTAGGAATGGAGTGTTGTTGATGATGAAAAGGCACTTTGCTGTTGAGGGAATGGTGGGAGAGAAAAGGCGTATCTGTCTTTTTGATTAGAAATGCATGCTTCCTTTCATCATCTGAGCTGAAAAATTGGCTTCTGCTCTTGGTTTATGAAACCATTTTTCTTTTCCCTTCCTTCCCAGGTTTGCAAACTCTTTAATAAATTAGTTACTGTGAGGTGCATGGGTGCAACAATCACCTTAGAGGCTTTTCCCAAATGCATCTTTAATATTTTATAAGTATTTAAATAGATTTATTCAATGTGAACAGCCTGATTTATTAACACTGGCACTCTGGCATGGAAAGGGGGTTCAATACAAATTATGTTGTGTCAGAAATTTTTAGCAGCTAGATCTCAATTTACCAATGGATTCTTGGAAGTCAGGAAATAATAGGACCCACCCCATGTTAATGTTTAATCAGGCTTTGGTGCCAGATAGGAGAAGCTGTCGAATGAAGGAGATGCAATGAGGGGAGCCCTGTATTACATTGAAACATAGATCATGTGTGTTCACTTCTCAGATGGGGAGGGGACAAGCAGGTCAGTTATTACGGTGAGAGGCTCACACCTGCCACTGAATAAAGACGCTTTGTCAGTCTCTCAGAGCTCACCAGATGAAGTTGAAGTCTCACTGCAGACATGTGAGGAAAACCTGAGTGTCCAGGTGTGAAACTTGCTTCCCTTTTGGTGTCCTGGGGTGCAGAAGGATGCACACCTTTCTTTGTGCATGCTCAGCAAGGAATGTATGACCACAGAAATGCTGAACCTGACATGATGGCAGAGGTTTTTTGTGAAGCGTTTTGTGATGATGCAATGAGATGGGTGCTACCAAACCCAGTACTGCCCTACTTAATTCGTGTATCAAGGTGCAGGAGAAGGGCGGGTCCGCTCTAGGTCAGCACTTTGTTTTTGGTAAAACAGTAAAACAGTTTGCTCTTTTGAATTACCACTAGTTCATTTCACTCTAAAGTGCCACATTAAGGTTATTTTTATTTAGCTTGGTACGTCACCCTCATAAAAATGAATGGGTTTTATTTATGGAAACACAAAACCACTTCCTCAATGAAGATTTTGGGCATAAATTTAAAATGTGAGGAAGCTCTGAAGCAAAGCTTTTCACAGTGGTGTTCACTCACTTGAAGAGAAGAGATGAACATAAGGGTGCAATTGCAACATAACTGCATTTCAGCAAGGCTTTCCTAAATCACTACACCCACTGTGGCGCGATTCAGAAACTGGCAGTATCTCTTTTCTGCTGAGCACCAGTGACACAGCCTCCCCAATTAACCCCCTAAGGCAGGGCCTCAACAGGTGAATGAGGAGCAAACAAAGCTTCAGCCAGGCACAGTGGGATCAGTACTGGACAAGGAGGGGAAAAGAGGAGATCTCAGATGCCAGAGATACTTTCCTGGAGTATTTCAGGCTGATCCACTGGTCATCCTGATGAATAAGAAACCCTCCAGTCATCAAGACTGCCTAGCCATAATTGCAGGCTCATGTGCAGCGGTGGAGTTCCTAGGAGGGTGTGAACTAGAGCAGTGTGGTAGAAGTGCCTGGAATAACACTGGTGGACACTGGCTGAAATATTGGCCTGTAGCTGAAGTCCTGGTGGCAGTGAACTGGTCTTCTGGTAGGCACTTTATTCATTTCCTTTTCTCACTCAATTGTGTTTATTTCTATCCCTTTAAACACGTAGTGTGTACAGTTTCCCTACGTGCTTGCTTTATTTAAAGGTAGAAAGAATAGTCCAATTGCTAGGCCTTTGTAATGTTAATATTAAGAAAATTGGATGATGCTTCTGGAAGATGTCTGAGTCAACACAAGACTCTATTCCATACATCTCATTCTGCCAAAGCTTGGTTGAAATGGTTTGTTGTAAGGAGGGAAAACTCCTTAATTTGTGCTGTGACAGTTGCCTGTTCCTGTTGGTCTTTAAGATGAATATTTGGAGGGGGAAGGTAAATGGAGGACTGGAGCAGAATACCGAGTTAGATTTCTTTATGCTGTTGAATTAACTTGAATTTATTTTTGTGGGGTGTGTATCTGGGTATATTTGGTTGACATCGTGACAGATCCAGAGCAAGGTCAATTCTGCGTCACTACTTACAGATCTCTACCTAATCTGCCACAAGGCAGGCTGGCTTCTTAGAGTGGGATTGTTAGTCTCTTCCATGTGCTAAATAGTTTTAGCTGTTATTAATACATACTTTTGAAGTTCCTTAAGAATAAAGAGAGATATTATGATGTACTCTACATAAAAGAGTAACATACGGAGTTTCACCTGTATCAGCTGTGAGAATGATCATAGAAAAAATTTCTTTCCCTTGCAGGGAAGGGAATGTGTCCTGTGGCTTGCAGGGTTACAGTTCCAGGTTTTGGTGGCAAGAGGTTTCTAATGAACTATCTGAGCACAGCTGTTTAGGACTTGCTTTGCTCTGATAGGTAAGGAAGCATGTCTTTCTGCGTTATCCTATCAGTCTGTAGCTGATCTATGGTTTAAGTTATCATTTGCTTCTTATGTGATGCAAAAAAAAAAAAAAAGTCACCTGCCACAAAGTTAACTTCTAAATTCACTGATTTGCTTTTTTAAACCACTGCAATTTTTAACATCTAATCTCAACATTCTTAGTAATGACTTAGTAAGACTTCACTGTGCCACATTATGTCCAAGCAAGCTGATCTCTTTGGTCAGTGTTCTGATAGAAAAACAAACAAAGAAGATTTTATCACTTTCATCTTAGGAAAAGAATGCCATTATCTACTCCAAACTCAAATAAATATGGATAGGATGAAAACTGAAATTTTTTTCAAGTTGTGGATAGATGGGAAAGAAGAAAAGAAAAGAACATCAGAAGGAATAGAGCAATTTTCACAATTTGTAGAATCATTGGGGTTTATTAATAATAAAATATTATTATATAATTTAAATATTATTAAATAATACTAAATATTGTATAATAATAAAATATTAACAGTTGGACAAACCCTAAATATTATCCAGTCCCGACTCCCCTGATATGGGCAGAGACACCTCCCACTAGACCAGGTTAGTCAGGGCTTATCCAGCCTGGCTTTGAAAACCGCCAGGCTTGGGACACCCACAGCCTTGCTGGGCAACCTGTGTATATATATTTGTGTATATGTATATGTATATATATAGTACGCTCTTCAGAGTTCAATTCAAATATATGAGGCATAACTATCGATATTAGCAAAAATATTAGAAAAAATATTGTTACAAAACATTGCAGGAAGCTTAAAAAAAAAAAAAGGTGGAATAGATTTTTCAGTTAAGTCTCTCTATTCAGAAGCTCATCTGGATTTCTGAAGAATTTGACCAACTAGAAGTATGCCTGAAAGCACTGAAATTCCAGTCCCCTTCTTCCCAAAGGAGACAGCAATTAAAACAGATGAACAGCTTCTGCAGTCTTTCACACAGAAATGGTCTTGCTCTAGTCCTTACGACAGTTACGAAGTCCTACTTTCTGTGTGAGTGAGGCCAAAATGGTTATCTTGGAAATCTGAATGTGATTTTAATTATAGCTTTTATTATTGGAGCAGCTGTAACCAAGATTTTAACAGTCAATTATATATGGAGCTTTATTGGCAAAGGGTGTTTAATATTAAACAATCATTGCTAACCATGAACATACCTGATATAATAATGAACTTTATTTGAAAGATCAGCATGAGATAAAGGAGTTAAATTTAGCTGTACAGTCTGTAACAATAACATGAGGAAATACTGTGAATTCATTTTATTTGGAAACAGAAAACTCTGGATGTTGTTAGATTATCTTTTTGAGAGCATAAAGTAAATGTTTGGTAACCAGAGATTTGTATGGCTAGAGAGAATCACTTTCACCAAAGCTACAGTAACCGAATGTTTAAAAGTGCAGGGCTGAACTGTCAAAGCACGTAACAACATCTTTAAATAAAATGGAAGCGGTTAGAGCTGCCTTTATCTGTGTCCTCCTCTGACAACTGCTTAAGGTTCAATTCTGTTCCCACTGAAGTCAGGGAAGAATCTCCTGGCGACCTGAAATGATTCATGGCACAGACCTTACCAGGGAAAAAAGGGGAAGTCTCAAAGCACCAAGAAAGGTGTGCTGCTGTCCCCCAGCACGGGAGTTATTTATACCTGTCCTGAGCAATATTGCCAGCCCACAGCATCCCTAATTGTGCCTTGAGCCCCTTGCAAGGACCGTGTCAAAGACAAAACCCTCAATCTCTCCTCAGGAGAGTTTTTTTTTTCCCATCTTCATGTTCTAAGTCACTGGACATCTTTGGCAGCTGTAATACTTAGGTTTGCAGCTTAACTAAAGGCTCAGAAAACCTCTTCCACTATTTTTAGTTTATTTTAATTAAAGCTGCCAGTCTCTGATAAGCAATGTTAGGCTTACAAATCAAAAGGGCTCGTGTGGCAAAATCTGCCCCAACCCCACAGCAACAAAGCACTGAGAAAGTAAGTGGCGGCTGGTATAGCAGGGTTTGTTTGCTGGTTGGGGGTTTTCAGTTTTAAATTTATATTTGTGCCAGTGGCCTGTTTGGCCTAAAGCAGGAGTCCTGGTGCAAGCAAGGAGGAAGGATGTAAAGTGGCTGTGAAATTCAGGGACAAGGCAGGCTGCACCCATCCTGCAGACCACACTCCCACACTGGCAGGAGGACAAGCCACGTCTCCTGTTTTCTATCCCATTTTTTCGATTCTCAGAGGCTAAACTAGGACCCAGAATTTTTTATTTATATTTGGGCTAGAGCCTTTCTTCTCAGTCCCACTCTCCTTGTGATTGCCTCTGCTGGGGCCTGGTGGACCAATATCCTGCAAACAGACAGTGTTTTTGTCGGTGTGTAGACTGAAATACTACAACCAGAGCTCCCTCCCGCTCCTCCATTTCCAAAACTCAGCTCAAATTCTTAATTGGGTAACCTGAACTTCTCTCTAATCTGCGTATCAGTGTGTATGGATGTAATGGACATGTCAGTGCTGTGTACACTAACACTTTAAAATCATATAATGAGCCTGTTCGCTAGAAGAATAAACACACAGTGCAATTTAACTGCAAACTGGGGGGATACAGAGAGGAATGCTGGCTGAAAGGTTATACACAACGTAAAAGCGGTTCTTTCCTTTTGCAGATTTTGGGAGCGATCTGTAGCAGTGGTATTGGCCTTAATTTTGAGAATGGTTTGTCTAACTATTTGAGTGGAAGGGGGAGAGGAAAAGAAATTGAGAGAATTTCTTCTTGCAAGCACTTTTCAGTTCTTAAGAGGCTTTTGTGCTGCCTGTGCAAGCCTACAATTGGATATCGCAGAATACAGTGCTTTTATGCAGAGAAAAGGATTATGAAAAAACCCAAAGGTGTGAAATATAACAAAAGGCAATGTTTGGAATTGCACTGTTAGGAGAGACAGCTGAAGTCAATGGGAGCTTGATCCATGAAAGCACAGTGGGACCATACCATATATAGGAAAGCACAATCTGTCAAAATTAAGTATGTAGTTTATGGTATGCTTTTTGTTTGAAATAACATATTACCTCCTATTTATAGTAAAGCAGACTAAACAGTTCTATGTGTCTGCATTTAAGATTTTCAGACGGAGAGTAAGGATACCTTTTACCTGGAAACTGTAGAGTCAGAGCTCAAAATTGTTAGCAGTGATAAATGAATACCTGTGATTTTACAGGCATATAAATCTCAAGCTTCTGCTTACATAGCCGTGCTCTGTCTGCAGCATTGGCTGCAGCTGAATCTCACTGCTGGAGGACTACTAGGAAACAAATGAACTTGCAATGCATAGTATCTTAAAGGAAACTATAAATGGGATAGGTCAAGGACTAGGCATGTAAGCGACAGGAAAAAAATCTTCCTTTTAGTTTATACAACTCCTGCTTCCATGTCTGTGCAGATTCCTAATAAGGAATAGTAACTTTTCAAGGCGCTAGGCCTGTACATATTTCCTGACCTTATAATTCTCACAGTTCTAGACATTCCAAGGTAGGGGGTCATTCAGACAGAGTTGTAATTTCTTGTGCATATTTATTTCCAAAGTATCTTTTGCATAGTTTCCCAGTGAAATCATGTGCTGGGGCTGGGGAATGCTAAATAGGTTATTTTTCAAGCTTGCATATAAAGGGCCTGTCAAAGTGGACTGTTTTGGACTTATCAAGTAAAAGTGACGGAGCCAAAGCATGATGTTTGCAGCTTGTCCTTCCTAACCCCATTGCGAGTTGGGCTCCCAACCTTCCAACAGGAGATGACGTAAGAGGGTTAAGGAGCTCTGGTTTTGTTATCGGTGAGGATTTGAATGATCATAAAAGCCTTGAAAGCCTACATGGCTCCAGAGGAGTTTGATATGGGCCTTTCTCAAAAGCTACATTTTGTTAACCCTCTGGTGCTCCTTTTCCTTCTCACTGTGTAAATAAAAACACAAAAAATTTTAGGGGGAGAAAGGTTGCGGAAGCTCACAGGTTGTGAAAGCACATTTTGAATTCATTTTCCCAGTCCTTTAAGACACATAGTTCTTTTTTGAAGTAATTACATTTATCTGATCAAAGAATTAGATACACCAGGGATCAGCCAAGACCTCACGAATTTTGAATATTCATTTCTCATAATCCATCAACCAACCAGCAACTAGAAGTTATCTGCTGTCTGAAAGAGGTTTGCACAAAACATTTGTCTGGCTGTTTTCAAAAACAAGAGTCTCTGCTACAAGTCTTGCAGATAATGTACTTGTCAAGGAGAAGCTAAACTTGAGACGAAAGAGTTTGCCCTTAGTGCTGTGTATGCCCTGCCCACAGCAGCTGTAAGCAAAGTTAGTCAGACCTCAGCTTTTATCTAGAGGTGTCTAACTAATCTAAATTGAAATGTGGGTACTTTCTTTCTGAACTCCAAACGCGTGCAGTACATTCGGGACTGAAGGTCTCAAACCCTTGTTGAAAAGTAAGTGTAGACTTGATGCTTACAAAAATTCCTGGGGAAAAAGAAAACAAATCCTTTTCCTAAAAATTTTGAAAAGAATGACAAGGGGAAGATCCTGTGGAAATTGGGAATGTTCTCACAGATTGCTGGTGACAGTAAGTATCATTGTATAAAGCTCCAGTTCAGCTGCAAATGACATATGGAGACAATTTGTGCCTCAGCTATATTTACCTTTCCCTTTGATCTAATGGGAGCAGCGCATGGATACTGAGACAGAGCTTGGTCTACAGTATCCTGCTCGGTTTTGTGTATGGGAAGAAGTTTGGAATAGCTGGGTTGACACATGCTGTTCTGACTGCGAGGGTAAGATGGTGCAAGGAGCCTGATTTAGGCACATGGAGGGACAGTTCCAAGGTGATATGAGTGAAATGCATTAAGTGCTGCCTTTTGCCTTTATCATCAGAGAATCACTGAAATGTAAGACTGGAAGCAAACTCCATAGGCCATATATCCTGTTCTCCTGCTCAAAGGCAAGATCAATTATACGGCCATCCCTGGCAGCCATTTAAGTAAAATATTACTGGAATGAGGAGATATTCTTTATATTTTGAAGGGGTAATACTGCCAGCACAGTGAGTTTCTTACCTTCTGAAAGAAGGAAAAAAAAAAAAAAAAGAAGAAGAAGAAGGAAAAAAAAACATGAAAGAGAGGTTATTGCAGCTCTCTAAGAGTTATCATTCAAATTAGCTTGATGATTTGCTTGGGATCATTGGAGAAGCCTAACTAGAAGAGATAAGTGGAATGTAAGACAGGATATGTGGAAGTGAAAAATAAGGAGATATGATCACAGTAAGGCAAAGGAACAGGTTGAACAGGCTTCCAGCCGAGATGGTGAGCTCCAAAGGCAATATTTAGACAACAACTGAGTAACCATGTGGAATTCAAAAATACAAAGAGCTGTGGTTTGTATCTTTGAGGTTTGAATTACTTGGTGACTTTTTCAAAGGTTAGAAGTGAAAGGTTTGTCCCCCCTTTAATTACTATCAGAGGTAGGGCTGGGGGGGGCCGGGGGGAGGTGTGTGTTTGCTTACACAGTACTGGTTTTATTCCTCCTGGACAAAAAGACACAATGATTTTAATATTCTTTTAAAAACTATGTTTTAAAGTGTCTAAAGGAGAGAGAGAGAGAACAAACAGCATTGCACTTCAGATCTACAGGGATCAACTTGCCTCTGCTGTGCTCGTATCACTCCCTGCTTGACTGTTGCAATTCATTTCTTGAAAGCCAGCCCACTTCATTTGCCTTTTGTCAGAGCTGCAGTTTTCTCTGCTGTGCTTTTAAGTGTAAACACTGCAATTATTTTCAGAGTGTTATTGGTCATTGATTTTATCAATCTAATATTCTTATATCATGAATCTTAAAACCGCTGTTAACTGGTTTGGGTCATTTCTTATTTGTACCCCAGAAAACTGCTCCCAGTGTTATTACTTATTGGTCATAATCAATTAGGGAAGTTTTTAGACTATGGCAGCCTTATATAAATACACTGGTAAAGTTCACCTCCTATGATTTCTGACAATTAAATTGTTCTGTCACTTTGGGACCTTCATTAATCTCAACTTGTCATCCTTGTTTATGCAGGTTATAATGGCCTGTGTGTGTAAGTGAAATGAGATGCTAAAAGCCCTTGGCTGTTTAACTCTTTGATGAAAGTCAAGCAGGAATATGATGGTGAAGGGAAAAGCTGGGGTTTTTTTTTCCATCCCCCAAATTCAGCACTGTGGAAATTATTGCACTGTTTTAACAACTAACTTTGAAATAAGTCAAGGAGGAGCTTCACAGAAGGGTGAAGGAAACAGTTGATTATACTGTTATCATAGTCCTTTATGTGTCTGCATGAGTGCACACAGAAATAAAGACATGGCAACGTTGATTAATTTCTTTTCCAGGAAAGTGGTATGAAGACATCATGTCCCAGCAGAGGAATCTAACAGCCAGAGATTTTCAGATAACCTTGCAGGATCAGTGTAGCTCAGGTCTCCAAAGTCTCTTGAAACTCAGAGACTTGAGTATTATTATTAAGCGTTTTGTTTTGGGTAATTCTGGCAGACTTGGGACTACTGCAAGCACAATTCTGAGGACTTTGGGATGTGAAAGTGCTGTTACAGAATTTAATATTTAAGTTCTTGGAGGAGTTAATAATTTTCTTCTTTCTTAAATTATCTCCTAGAATTTGAAGACCTGCTCTCTGATGACTCCAAATGCAGATGGTGGCTTCATATCTTCTGCCCTTTTCTTCATCTTTTAAGGTCTTAAAAGACTTTTTAGAGCGGCCACGCTACGGCAGCAGCATTGTTACTTGCATCACTCTCAGGCAGAATTCCTCATTGATCCTTCCTTCTGGAGTGGCCTCTCACTTTACAGCCCTCTGAACCATCGTCACATCCTCACCTGGCACCATGCACCGAAGATGCAGGTACCTTTTATTCCATGGAGTTCATGAAACCTAGTATTTCCTCTTAGGCAAGTGCCTGCTGAAATTGAAACCCAGCCTTAACAGATCTTTATTCTCGTTTGCAACTGAAAATGAGGAGCCAGGTCAAAGCAAGCAGAGCAGTGTCCTGTGCTGGCAAAGTTGGAGATGGAGCACAGGTCTCCTGACCTGCTCTGAGCCTCCATTCATACACAGCTGGCCAAGGTTAAAAAATAGGAATAGTCTGGGAGTTATCCATCTCAAATCTAAAAGGAGTGTAATGATATGCTATTCTCTGCACCCTGAGAAACATACGAGTGACATCTTCTCTCAGAGCACTAATTACCATAATTCTTAGACCAGAGAGAGATCCAGAACACTGCACAAATTATCACCCAATATCTTTAATAAATGTGGATGGTAAGTTACTTGCAAAGGTGCTGGTTAATAATCTGGAACACATTCCCAGACCTAATTCATTTCAGTCAGGTGGGATTTATTAGGAATTGTACTGTCATACAGTAGTATGAGGCAACTCTTCAGTACAGTAACTTCACAGAGAAATACAAAGGAGAAACACAAAACAGAGACAAACTATTTTTGACTTTTCTAAATGTCGGTCTATGAACAGCTCTTCGACACTGTGCAGTAAAATCCAGTGGCACCCATCAGTCTGTTGTAAAAATGCCGATGCCGGTGGGTTAATGGCTAGGTTTCCTAATGGCTAAGCTACAAAAAGGAAAAATGGTAGATCTGATCTCCCATTTCTATTTGATCCAGAGTTCACATCATAACTGTGTGTGCCTTTTCTTTCGTGAGATTAATTTATACAGAAAACCAAATCCCATGTGCCTCAAGGATGCCCGTTTTGGATGTGGCTGCCTTTCCTTCTTGCCTAGAGAGGCAACAAAGTGATGGGCTCCTACCAAAGATGCCTCAGTGTGTGTGCCTAAAGTTCAGTGGGATAAATGCAAGTCTTAGAGGCAATCTGCCAGATGTTATTTGTCGAAGCTGCCTCTAGGCTGCTCTGAAGCATACCAACACATATGTCAGGGCAGAATGAGAGTCAGGGCAACTTTCCAATTTTTCTTGCTCCCAGAGGCTCTCCAGGGGAAGCTAAGTTTAGGAACAGAGAAACAAAGACCATGAAAATGAGAGATTGGTGTATTTTAGGATCTAATGCTAAGGCAACGATAAAGCATCATATATGTAATTTCACCTTCAATTTTGGAGACAAAACAATAAAGGTGTCTTTCTAAACACTTCAGTATGGTGAAGGGGCATAAATCAGATGCAACTACTAGTGACAGCATCACTACTTCTGCTTTGACAATGCCAGCTGAGCATATACTTTGGGAATGAGGTAAGGCTTTAACAGGCCTTTTGAAATAGAATTTTTAAAAGGTACACTGGGCTTTATACAGGCTCATTCTAAGAAAATCTAGAGTTTAGCCCATTCATTTTCACCCATTGCCTTTGTACATACATATAAAATAAACAGACCAAAACATGTGTAGTATTGGTTGCAAAATAAGTGATTCATCCTACAAAAGTGAAAACACTTGCCCAAATAAACATAACATAGTGGCGAAACACTGTTCTTGAAGTAACAACCCACAAAGATGCTATTGCTTATATTCTTCTTACATTATCATCTTTCCGTGAACAGACAGTTTACTTAGACTGCTATCTATGGGGAAAGTCTATTTTTAGCATGTGTTTGTACATTGGCCAGCATAGCCAGATGCTCATGCCTAATACTTGCCTATTACAAGTGAAAATACAGCACTTACTCTAGTTTAAGAAGGGAACTCTCAAAAAAGTTTACTGTACTCAGAAAGGGTGGATGTTTAGTCCTTAACCTCCGTTTCTTTGCAGTAAGATATAGCATTAAAGAGATGACAGTGATGTATTTGCTATCCTACCTGATAGTCTTCCTTTTTCCTTCACCCCCCTCCTGCAGTTTTACCTTACTGACATCCTCCATCTTAATGTTTACATCAGACACTTTTGGTAGTATGTAAATTACATTTAGTACATAATTATGCACAGCCGCAGGGTTGCATAAATAAATTTTCATCAGTTTTGCATGTGAACCCTGAAATGAGTACACCTGTACTAGCTCAAGACCTGGAAACTGATTAATTGCACCAGGACCACTGAGCTCAGGTGGGATTCTGCCCTGAGCTCTCCCACTTCCCGAACCTGGTCAGTCATGTCTGCACAATGCTGGGTCATCTCACAGACACATAAAGAAAGATGTCAGAACGCAATTACCACCCCTCCAAAAGTGGTGGCAGAGAGCAAAGCTCAGTGCTGATGCTCTCAGGAAGAGAAGTGGGGTCAGATGAAGATGGACACTTAAGGCTTTGACTCAACTCACTTTTCCTTGTGAAACTCAGATATTCACTTCAGGAGATTATCTTAAAAACCTTTTTCAAAACTGTATTTGTACGAACAATGGCTTTGATGAAAAATGGCGATTTTCATGTTTAGTTTCCTCAGAAGCAGTTTTCCAGCACTTTTTAGTGAAAATTCCTTCTTATTAATGAATTTCTGAAACACTTTGATGGTTAACTCGGCGAAAAGAAGGATAAAATGCAACTTGCAAGTCATTTGTTTCTCAATCACAGCCATCTCATATCCTCTGTCTGTATAAATCAGTTCAGTTTAGCAATACCAATTAAACAAACTGTGGCTTTAAAAACCTCAAGATATATTTAAATTAAATGAAATATTTAAATAGTTTTAAATGAGCAATCTCACATAATTAATTAGTGCAAAGTTTTGCATAATAACTGAAATACAGGGACACACAGAGGCTAGATATTATGGACATCAAAATGTGTGTGTGTGGGCACAACACACACACTTTTGGATCCCTACATGTGAAAACACACGAGCACGTATATGTATATTTACACATGCATAAAATCACTGATGGAACTACTGGTGACTACCTCTCCAGGCGAATAAGGCTCATAAATTGACACATTTTGCTTAATCTGTATGTAAAGCATGTTACACATCACTGTTACAATGCAGACATCTTAACTTTAAATGAGACAAAAACAAACATAAAATTAGCACTTTAGGGAACCCCCTGCCACTCAATTTGTGTTGGGTTTAACACCTTCTTATTTTTTATATCCTTCTACATAAACAGTTTTATATCAGCCCTTTATATGGTGCCTTCAAAGAATTAAATGTTGAGCTGTTTAAAAGCACTAATTAGCAGCTTTAATACAAAGGGGAGCATAGTTATTAGTAAAATCTTGTAAACCTAGAATACCCTTCGGGCCCCGTCATTTGTGTGTGAAATAACTCAATAAAAATATTATATTGTTAATCACAAAAACCTTCAAGGGAAATACTAAATCTGGGAAGAAATATAAACTGTACCTTTCCAAACAAAGGAAGAAAAGTGACCGTCCACATTAAAGCAAAGCCATAAAACCCCCAAAAGAATATATTCATTGATAAAACGCAGCTTGTTTCCTAGGGAGGCGGCTTGCAATCTGTAACCTTATGCACATACAACAACAAACATACATTAATGGTGTTTAGTTTAAACACAGCTAGTGACATATTTATTAAATTAGCACTTCATTCCTTTCGGTAATGCGCAACAATGGCAAGGCTTTTGCGAAAGGTAGCTTTTGGCAGTGGTAAGATAACCTTTAAATCTGTAGTTATTTTGGCACAATGCAAATTACACACTCACACACACAAACACACACACACACACATATGTACATAGGTACTGTTAGAGATGTTCATAAAGGCATTGGGATCGATATCACCTAGATTTTCTGTCTAGTTAGCTATATATGTACCCTCAATTTTGTTTGCTACATTAAAATTATGCTTTACAATGCTGGGTTCTACTTCTTTCAATACTTCACACATGGTTTATGTTAATAGTTAATATTTATGATGCAAGTAAATAATTATATTCTTAAATGCTTAAAAATTACTCTTATTCCAATGTTATTAAGGAGGTAGTGTTTCTAATTTATAAAATGTAATGGAGCTGAGTTGCACTCGATAAAAGAAGAAATCTCCACAAGTATGGAGAAAATCTTTTGACTGACAACTAATTCTTAAAACATAAAATACTAAGAGTGTCAGAATTTAGAGATGGTTAAAAAATACATAGCACATTGCTTTTATAGCTTGTAGGTTATTTCTTGAGACAGAGTTGAAGAGTTTCACCTTAAAAAACTAACTCTGTGCCAGAGCTTCAGTGAAAGGTGTTTGAACAGTACTTTTGATTTTAAATTTCAAGGGAAGAATTCTGAGGTAGGTTACCCTTCTGAAATTATTATTATGGCAGTTTTATATGCCATCATGCAGTATCAATATTTTCATCTGGTATCATTCTTCCCCTCACATTTTCTAGGAAAAAGATTGGGGCTGCAGGGAAAGCTCACCATGCATATTTTAACCAGTATTGTCATAATGATCATTTCCTGATCTTAAAGGTAGCGCATTTTATATTTTTTTAATAGGGAAAGTAAATAAGCATAGTTTCTAATATCTGAGGACAATTTTAAGTAGAAATTTCTCTATAATAAGCAATATCTGTCCTTTCCAGCTACGAGCTACTATGAGAAACAGATTTATTCAATACCCCAGTATATTTGCTGTGAATATATTTTTAATGTATTCCTCTAACATGAAAGAGCTGGCCAGAGCTTAAACTTTTTTTTCTTTTGGTATGTCAAGCTTTGCTTTTTACGGTGTTTTATGTTACAACCTAATTAGTATCTTACAGTGCCCTTACATGTACTTAGGGTGTAGGGTTTCACTAAATACACTGAACGTTTTATTTTGGGGGACCTCCGTGACACACTCTAAGCAGTTTTAAGCAGGCTAAGAATATGTTTCCAGTCAATCAAGCCCCTAGAGATAGGTTATCCACCTCTGGCTAATGCACTGCTATAAAACCTTCACCGGTTCTGACTGCGCGATACAGTCTGTTATTAAACCCCTAACCGTGCGCGGCCGCGGGATTCACAAGGGTGGGGGGGGAGTGAGACAATTATTTCCAGTACTTCATAAAGCCTACTTCAACAAATTATGTGAAGATTAACTAATAGCAGCCTCAGCATTGGATGGCTGGCCAAATTAGGTATGACTTATCAGGCGGGTGCTTCGCCGGCTGCTCTTCGGAGCCTGCCTTTGCAGAGGGGGTCTTTCGATAGACGATGAGCCAGGTCTGCACCGCAACAATAGAGAGATGGAGCCCACGGTGCTTTGAGCTCCGCTGCAGACAGAGCCAGCTTGGAAAGCCAGTGAGGTCTCTGAGTGTCGGCGGTTTTCCTGCTGGGGATTAAATGCGCCTGCACAAAGGCAGGATATCCCACAAATCAAAAGCAGCGGGCAAGGAGAAGGGGCAAGCGATGGGAAGCGTGGTCCAGAGCACCATGATGGATTAGGGAGAGGGCCTTGTGAATGCTCCCTTTTCTGAAGGGAAGATAATCCGTCAATCTCAACAGGGCAATCCTGTCAGACAATACCACGCTGGAGTCCCCGGCATCCTCTTTGGTTTTGTATCTGTCCTGTGGAGGGCACCAGCATTCAATGGCAGTCGCTACCCACTTGACGAGGAGCTGAGGAGGGATACAGGACACCTTTGGGAAAGGAACTATCTTTTGGCCTCTCTGCAAAGTGGCTGTATTTTCTTCTGTCTGTGGAGAGCTGGGGAGAAGCCAGTCCAGGATGGAAAGGCTGACGTCTCTAGCCTTGCAGTAATAAAATGCAAGATAGATTGTTCATGTTTAAACTATCTTAAGATTTAGACAGGACAAGCCTAATCCAGTCCCATGCAGGTTGAGCACTTGCTGGGCTAGAAGGGCCAGGAGGAAAACCTAGGAAGATCTAGACTTAAACAGAGTTTATGTTTAACCATGAGGGGATCACCCTGCTCTCTCCACAAAGACCTTTCATTTCCAACTGGAATGGGTATATGATAACCTAGTCAGACCAGCCTCTCAGTCACCAATCAAAACACTGACTCTTGACATTTGCCTAATTATCTTTTCTTATCATCAGTCATCTCTTGAAGTCTTTGCTTCATTCAGATGCCAGGTATTTCCGAAATTAATCATGTCATTGAAAGCGGCATCTTTTCATGTAAATGGACTTTATTATCTGGATCGAAAAGCTCCCCCCCTCCTCCTTTGAGCTGCAAAAGCCCATTTGTAGCGAAAGTGTCTGAAATCTGACATGCTGCCTTCTCAAGAAAGATTCGTAGTGGTGACCTCCCAGCAAGAGCTAAGCATCCGTCACCGGGAGTGCGTGTGTGTGCTGCTTGCACCCTTGGGCTGGATGCATGCTAATTTGCCCCATTGTTTCGGGGTGAGTGGCTTTCCAGCACTTCCAAACAAAGCCTTTTTGCATAAGCTTCTATGTGTACAATTATTTTATGTTCACATCATTCCATCATCCTATCTCCATTCCTGATATAAGAGGGGCTGAAAATGCCTTTGTTTTCTTGTTGCACTGGAGCAGGCTGGATTTAGCATGTTAGCAAGGCCACTCCTCTTTCATTAAATCCTATGTGACAAATTTTTGGGACCATAGGATTGACCATCCCATTGCACTGGTCCTCCTAGCTTTAAGTTCCAAAGGGGCACTATCTTCAAGCCGTTGATTCAACAAGAAACCAATCCACAATAATTGACTGCGCCTGCAAAGTATTGCAGGGATGGTTGAAGAAGTAAAAATGACAGGCATACTCTTAGGACTTATCAAAGCCTTGGTAGAATAAGGCATTCTTTTTTCTCGTTAGACTCATATTTTAATGAATTCTGTGATGGACAGGATTAAGAGCAGGTCAGCGCTGATAATGCAGTTCTTCATTTTGGAGATTTCACTTTTTAAGTTTGTGGTTATGCATTTAACAACCCGTTTCAAAAACACCCTGTTATTTTATACCCACTGAGCTTCCCTCTGGGACCATCTGAGGACAGCGTTATTAATCGTTGGCAAGCTGTATGCTCAGATTTAAAAAGTGAAATTTGGGCATCATCTGACTAAAAGGTAGAAGTGGAAGATTCTCACCGGCCTTCTGTATTTACACTGTAAAGTACTAAAACCTTAAGGTCACTGGTTTTTATCATTGCCAATGATCTGAAAGGATCAACAGGTTTATCAGAAAATTTTCAGCATTGTGTGTCATGTGATAGCCATGTTCTGTATTCCCTGGTAACAGTTTAAAAGCATGAACAGACCAAAAGTTGGGATTTTTTAATTACAGGCACACTGTTATACATCATTGAAGGTAGCTATGAGTGTTTAGGCATAATGTACAGATTTTTGATTTTTTTATACTAGAAGCAGAAAGAAGCAAGGCCATTATCTCATTTGCTTCTCTGTCTAGTAAAGGCCACAGGACTCCTTGAAGGTATTTTATGATTCTGCATCTTTCAGCAAACCTTCCAAAGCTGATGTTAAACTATCATGACAACAAAGCCACCGCAATATTCAGTAAATTGTTCCCATTGCTAAGCACTCTCACAGTTAAAAAATTCCCTTTAATTTCTGGCATGAATTCATCCAGCTTTGACCTCTGGATGTTAGATCGTGTTTTACGTACATCTTTGTTAAACTGAAGAGCTCTCCATCAAATTCCGCTTCCTCTGAAGGTTCTTGTATACTGTGGTCAAGTCAATCCTTAACCTTTTCTCTATTAAGCTAAACAGTCTGAGCTTCTTGAGCCTCTCACAATTGTTTTCTAATCCTCACAGTGTTTTCGAGTCCTTTAGCCATTCCCTTGGCTCTTCTCTCTAATTTATCAAAAACCTCTTTAAACATAGGCACCAGAACTGGATTCACTATTCCATTAGTGGTCACAACGGTGCCACAGAAAAGGATAATATTACCCTGGGCTTCCCCCTGCTTACATATGCTAAGGACTGAAGTTACCCTCCCAGCTACAGAGTTAACATGTAGCTGACCAGCCACCATCCTGCTTCCTTCCTTCCGGAGCCATTTCATTCCAGAAGAGATTCATCCCCTTCTGTAACTATTCCCTGGACTCTGTTTACCCAAAGTTATCATTTTACACCTCCCCTGGCTCACTGTTGTCTTTGTGCATCCATGTCCTGTCGTCGCTTCTTCTTACCGCCCTCCCAGTCTGTGTCAGCAACGACTTCGTGTTTTCTAACAGCTGCTGGAAATGTTGGACGGCACCCATCCGCCCACGAAATAATGCTTCATTCCCAAATTCTCTATAAGGATTCCCCATATAGAACGAAAGATCACCAGCTGCCCTCGCCCTCCTCCCTCGCTAAGAAAATGGTGCCCTATAAAGCGCAGGGACGAGGCAATGCCCTTAACTCTGCCTGGCACCTCCCGTAAGTCATGCCCACTTTGGCGTGGGACTTTTCATTCTCATTTTTGTTTCTACACTGTTCGGAGAAGGTACATACCTGGTCCAGAGACAAGAGACTGGGAAACTGTCACCTCTACCAAGGAAGAGTTAAAACTCTTATCTGCCTGCTAAAATGATGTGTGCTAAAGCCAAGATGCATTTCACCAAGTGAAGGCCATTTATAGGAAGAGCAACCCTTGCTTCTTCAAATTTAGATTTGCTGCTTTGTATAGGGTTGCTGCAGCTTTCTGAGATTGACAGGTTGCTTGGTGTTTATCGTTAATTATTAATGCTAATTTATTGTTAATTAACATGTCATTATTGCTGTGGTACTACTTTGGTACTAAAGTGATGGGCAGAATCCATTTGTATGAGTAAAAGTATAGACTTCTCCTAAGGAATTGTAGGAAGGCTTTTTTTAAAAAGTAAAAATAATAGAAAACCCTCACTAGTTTTAAATTATTTATTGCTGTCAATGCATTTAAATGGATTTCCCTGTAGTAGCCATAACATTTATTTTTCTCAGTAGTTTTCAGTGGTTCTGGGAACTGTTTTTCACAGAAATGTCTAATTATTATCATCGGTAATTAAATTTATTTATTATGTTTTACTGTTGCTGAAGGAGCTTCTCATGCCTTTGACATGCTTTCTGGTACAGTCTCACCAAAGATGAATGGAGGTGTAATTAAATTCCAAAATAAAATTTTCAATTTTGACACTGTTTCTTTTCCATACGGCAATTTGTAACCATCTCTGATTTTTGTTCTGTTTGAAATTATTTCATTTGTTTTCTGTTTTGTAGTTTCTGAACATATTTTTTTTTGCCTTGGTCTCCTCTATCCCCCTCTTTTTTTTTTAATTCATTCCCATCCACAAATTGTCATTTGTATTCTGATAATTTTTCAAGAAAGCTTGCAAAGCATTAGCTCCAAACTTGTCCTTAACCTCTTTAGCCAAAATTTGTCATTTCCATGTTGCAATTTGAAAAAATGGGTGCAGTGGAAAAAGAGAAGGTGAAATGAACAAGTGGAAAAGAATTTTCCACCCCAAATAAACCATTGAAATTCAGCCCTTTTGGTTCCAAAATATGAAGAGATTAAAAAAAAAAACAACCAACTTTCAGTCCTGATGGAAAAAGAAATTGGAGTTTTGAACAACCAGAAACATATTTGCAGAAAGGTGAGGTTCTGAGATGGGTAGAAAAAGCAAAAGCAGAGGGAAATTTGGAGGAAAAAGAAAAGCTGTAAATGGCAATTCTTTTTTTTTTTTTTTTAGCGCTTGCTTTCTGCCCTTCTTTCATAGAGCATTAGGACACACAAGGGGTTAAAGGTCCAGGAAGAGAGCTAGGGAAGAAAAATCCCTCTGTTAATTGATCTGCCTGTCTGGTGACGAGGGCCAGCTGAAGCTTGTCAGAAACTGTATGAGCTGAATCAAGCTTGGGGCCCTAAGTAAAATACAGACACCTGGAGCGAGGAGGGGCTGGCTCGCACTGCGCGCAGCTATTTAGTTGTTCTTTTAATGTAGGCAGGGAAGGGAAAGGGTCAAGCAGTGCTGAGCCTGGGCTTGAGGGATGTCAAATAGTTTTTCCACTGAAAAGAAACAAGGCTAAAGCCTGTTAATGGCATCTAATGCTATTATTGTGGAAGTCTGTGTGTACTTGTGGGCTTGCTGGTGTGCGTTGGAGGCACGTTTTGGCAGTTGAGGAGGCATTGTTGTTTGATAGTCTTACCCATAGGCATGTCACCGGGCAAGCAGCAGTGGAAATCGGAGTGAAATCTGCACAACTCGATTTCAATTCATGCTGCTCAGGGCAATGCGCTCGGAGGGGATCCTTTACCTCCTGCTCTGCTTCCCTTTCCAAAGGATGAAGTGATCCAGAATGCATCCTAAAAAACATTTTTTCTTTCTCCTTACTCTTGGTTCTGCCTCCAGACGCCTCCGCCGATGCAATCTGGCTAGGATTCTGCATGCCACTTTGTTTGACCCTGATGACATAAGTTGACGCATGTACTTTTGAACCTTCCCAAGAATGAATAATATCCCTGCAATAAAATGAAATCCTAGCATTTTTAACCCCCCCAAGCCCCTGTGACTGTTGGGGCTGGGCATGTCAAATGGTGGCTCAGCCGATGGACGCCTGAAATGGAAGTGGACGGATTTCAACCCCCAAACAAATAAGCCATTGAGAGCTAGCACTAGTCCACTTTTCTCGTGATACCTGTGATGAGCACGTTTGAAACACTGAAAGGTTTTTTTTTTCATGGTTAGTGGGAGGAGAGAGAGAGAGGACTAAAGAAGGTGAAAAAAAAGCAGAGAGACTTGTGGCTTCAGATTTTAAAGGTAGAAAGAGTAGCCAAGGAAATCTCAGGGGCTGGGGGAGGCTCGCTGGAACTAAAGCTGTGAACCATCAGGGTTGCTTTGAATCTCCTGCGTTAGGTATAATTTGAAATAGGTCTTTCCCTCCCCTTTGTCCTGAGTTCCCAAAATACTACACTTCAATTAAAGATGGGCCTCAAGGTTACACCAAGTTCAGACTTCCGCCGATTTTAGTGAGGTCAAACCCAGAACTTTATTTGGGGATTTCTATGCTTTTTGAAGACTTCCGTACACCTGGCTGAGCCCAGGCCATATAAAGGAGGACCAAGACACAAATGAACTGCATCATCATTGTTAATGTAAGATCTTAAGCCTTAGTTACGCCATTCCTGCAGCTTTGCCATTTGGTGTCCAGACATGCCAGGAGCAGACCCACAAGGAGACATGAGCAGAGCCCTTTTCTCCAAGAGAAGCTGCTAAGCTTCTCCTTAAAGTCCTTAAACCCTGACAAGGCACTGTGAAATACTGAAATGATCTTTTCTGGAGGAGAATTGTACTTAAATCAGGATGCAGGAGGTTGTATTTGGCTGAACTAGAGTGATAACTCTGCATGGCTGAAATAGAAACTACCAGTATTTATTTTATTTGTGTCTATTATTTGCTGAATGCCGTGAATCCTTTTTCCTCTGGACTTCTAGTAGTATTCACATCCATCAGTGGAATAGAAGGTTTGCCTAAACGCAGTAAATTTACGTATTTATATATAAATAGTGCACTGAAAATGGCAAGGACAAATAAACACACGTGTTAAAAGGAGATTAGATCTCTGCTTGATTAAGTCATTTTTTTAATTTAAAAAAATCAGGTTTCTTTTTTTTCATTCATTAAAATGATAAGGCTACCTTGAGTCTGTCTTTCACACTTCAATTTTGTTTTGTTTCTTGAAGAGAGGCACTGAAGAGAACTGATTGCAGTTATTCTTGACATTTTAAATGGCCATCCTTTTCCTCTCGGATATGGTACCCAGATGTATAGTTAGAAAGTTAAAGTGGCTCCCCTAAAGATAAGGATGCTGTGAACTTCAGTTTTACAACTCCTGCCTTGGCCTCCCAGCCCAGCTGATTTAGTAGGAACGAGCTTGCCCAGCTCACAGAAATTCAACCTGGGGGGAAAAGGAGGGGGGGGAAATAACAGTATTCCACAGACTTCTGCTCCAAATGCACGTAGAAAACTGCTTGACCGGAATGTCGAGAGCAATCCTGGCTCTGCAGCCTCCCCTAAACCAGGGGCCTGGGGGAGCTGCCCACGATAGGGAGGCTGAGCCTGAGCAATGGTATGGGCAGGAGCTGGGTTTGCCTGGCTGGAGAAATACAGGAGATGGAAAGATAATAAAGGGAAAGCATGGTGAACAGATTGCTTGAGCAGAATATTTGAGCTTAATAAAAAAAAAAAAAAAAAATCCACAGACAACCCACTCCTCTAAGCTTACAGTCCTCTGTATGAGACTGATGAAATTTATACGAGAGAGAGAGACATAACGAAAGAAATTGTTTATTTGTTTGTTTGCCTTTATAAAACCCATTTGGGAGGAACATCAACAAATATACCATACATCAGTTATCTGCCTTATACCAGTTACACTGATGCTGGAGACATCTTTTGTTAGAAATTAATGTATGTAATAAAGTTTTACATTTTTCATATGTTTTGAAGTATGTGGGTCATAATTCTTTTGACTGCATAATTACTTTTTCTACACAAGAAAAATGAGGTGCTTAGTCCTAAGTAAATAACCTCAAAACAAACCAAGAAAAACAGTTGCATCTTTTTTATCTTCTGGGTCTTGCACAATGAATATGCTCTTAGAAACTAAAAAAGTTATATATTCTCAATATAATTCCACTTAAAAAAGAAAGAAAAAAGCAAGACCCTCTAGAATCACACTGAAAAATACACTGACATTAGAGAGGAAAAGAAATGTATTATTTTGTGACATTTTTAGGTGCAAATGAAAATAATACTTACTGGAAGAATTTGCCTGGTTAATCATTTTAGGTTTTCCTCTCTTCACTTCTGGACCATCAAAAAACTCCAGTAAATGGATTTCACTAGATCCAAGAACACTGAGTGCTCTTGCTTTTCTGCCTCCATTCCCTTCAACTGAGCCGGAAGCCATGACTAAAGAGCCAGCGTGATGTGCAGACACAAGAGAAGGACAGTCCAGTTGAACCAGCCAGCAATGGAAAAACTCCCTCTGCAAATCAAACTGCCTTAATTTAGATTGCTAATGGCAGACATTGGAAAATGGTGTGATAACTTCCAAAAAATAAGAGTCTGGCTTATATATCATGCTAGCAGAAAAGAAGGGGTTGCGCTCTGGTTTTTTTTCCTAATTCAGAACTCTTTTTGTTTGTCGATGTGGTTTTCTGAGATTTCTGGATGATGTTTGTGAATCTCTCTCCTTTTTTTTTCTTGAGTACCAGAAACTTTTTAGAAGACTTTTAAAGAAAAGAAAATAGGTTTTGCAGGGATGGCAGCAGCAGCTTAGGTTCCCCAACCAGTAAACAACTGTATTTATGGGGTGCAAGTGGTTGCTCTGGCCAGGTACCGCTGGCAGCAACTCAGTCCCTGAAGGAAAGGAGCCTTGGAAAAGGTCATAGCCAGTTTGCCATTTCTAATCCTCAAGCACCGAACTAATGTCAACTCAGGGTCACGTAAATACAGATAGGAAAAGGGGAGGAAGGAATGCTTCAGATAAAAAAAAAATCTAGATACGGGTTTTTTAAAACTAAACTGAAATAACCAATCCGCATCAGAAATCAGGGAGTCACACCGGGTTTGGCACTGGCTTAAATAAATCAATTAAAGTACTGATTTAAGTTAAACCAATAGCTGGCAAGGCCTTAGGTTTTCATCTTCTGAAGACTTATGTGCATGCTTGGCTGAACAGTGGGAGTGATTATCTGTATAATTCACGGTAGGAATACGGCCCTATTATTTAAGGATTCAGCTTTATAATATGTGCTATATTTGCAGATTGTTGCCTCTGTACAGGGCTTCTGTGGATTTGGAGGCACTTGCTCTGGGTAAAATGTGTTTCCAGCTCCTCACCCACTCCTCTGTTACGCTCTCATGGTGGTGACTGTTGTCTCTCCCTCCTCATCTGCATGAATTGCACTGGTGGTGCTGGTGAGGGACGTGCCACTTCTGCGTAGCCAGGATATTTTTTATAAATATGTAAATAAAATTTACCTTCTTTTGCTGACCCCTCGAAGGGCCATTTTTGGCCTGCAGCAAATATTTATGTGTGAGCTGTAAACCCCTGAAACTGAGGGGTTATAGTGGAAATGCTGACAGAGTATTAAGAGACCTTTAACCCTTGGTTTAGCTGGCCCTGCTATAATTACAGGTCTGTCTGTTATTTTCAATAGCACTTGTCATGACCTTGCCTCTATTTTTTAATTATAGTAGAAGTTGTGAAGGGAATTATTACTAAGTTGGGGGTTCCCCCTCTCTCTGAATTCAATCTTTATTAAACATGTAAAGCGCTGAAGAGGCAGGATTGGGCTAATAGCCTTTTCCCTCCCTCTCCCTCCCTCCTTTCTGGACTGTGGTTCAAGTTGTGCATAAGCCCTGAGTAAAAGCCCTGTGATTTGAGACTCCCAAGTCCCCTGTGAGCACTGAAACTGGCTGTACAATAAGCATCAAAGGTTAATGAACAAGGGGAAAAAAGTTGACATTTTATTTGGTAATGATTCTGGTGCTTGGAAACCGAATGGAAAAGATGAGATCCAGGAGGAGGTAGCTTTTTCTTTTCTCCTTCCCTCCGTTTTTTTTTTTTCCAGAACATCCATGTCTGGAGGAGGCAGGTCCTATCAAACCCCAGAAATGCCTGTTTAGGAACGTTTGTGATCACAAACAACTGGGCTGTAGCTTGCAGCTTAAGGAGACCAGCTGGAACACATTTTTCAAGCAGTACTGTCAGTCCCTGTGCCGGCTTCCCCCTATTTTGGGAAGGGAGGGAACTCGCTGGGGCGATGATATCCAGCCCCTTTTGCTGATGACCCGTAGCAGTTTGGCAAACTGCTGGCGGTCAAGGTGGACAAATGCCCCACCCTCATTGCCTGTGCAATGTCCCATTGGGTTTTCACAGTTGGGCCCTGCAGAAGTTCCCTCAGCCTTGGTTGCCCAAACCTAATGAGGCTGAAGTCGCTGACCGAGTCTGCAGTGCGCAGGGAATCCTCAAGGAATAGGGATATTTTACAGCTTGGTGTACCATTGCTAAAGGGATGATAGCATGTTTCCCTGGCTGCTGAGCAACTCCCAGCAGCCCAGCCGTGGTCTGGAAATCTCCACAGAGGTGATAGCAGCACCCATCCCCAGAATCATCATGGGACTCTCCTGAGGTACGTCAGCGTGATTAGATTAGTAGAGGAGCAAAAAGGGAGATCCTCCATCCTAAAGTTGTAGCCCTTTGGGATGAGCGTTGGCTTTTCTTATCATGGGACTGACCTAAACCCCCTGATGCCGAAAGGAGGCAAGCAGAGAGAAAAGTCACAGTGTAGGAAAAGCACAACAGATCCTTGCATTGCAGCACTGGCATGTTAAAATCAAGATGATAAGAGATGTGCTTCAAGGAAGGAATTTTCCTGGGATCCTCTGGCTTCCTGCTCATATCCTCAAAATGAGCCCCAGGAAGGGTATAGGCTTTGTGTTGGCCCTCATCTCCCTGGGGAAGGGGACCTTGGCTGTTCTTTCAGTATCTCCCCATCAGATCCACAAATTGAACCTGTGGAGCAGTTTAGGTATTTTCTTTTTTAATGGGAGTGATGGATTGGCCTTCAGTGGCTGAATGACCTTTCTGTTCCAGTCTAGGCAGCTGCGGAGGGTTTGAGAAACATGACTGGATCAGGCCCTTAGGAAATGCTTTCACTAAAGCACTTTATGTACATTTGGAGAGCTCGTGAATCACTGGGCTTTGCAGATAACTTTACCCTTAAAATACAGGCGATTATATTCATTTTAATATTTACCCAGGTAGGATGCAAAGCGTGTGGCCATGAGGCGTAGCACGGCGGTGAGCGATGGCTTGTCTGCATTGTTTATAGATGAGTAATTAGAGCTGCTGTGCCGAGGCTGTGGGATGGGAACCAAACTGGCTGGATATTTATTTACATGACTCAGTGAATGAAACTGAGTTGGAAGCATAACTTATAGGTGTTATTCTTTCTCTCCCCACTCCGGCCCCCCTGCCCCAAAAAAAGCCATTTTGGAGTATCCGTGGCTACTTAGTGCTGCATCTTCACACTAATTTTGAACACCGTGTCCTGTTATTGAGGTGAAAGGAAAATGAATTAGCAAAAGCTGGCACAGGTAATTAATATAGCGTGGGGGAGAGAGGGAGAGCACTTTTTAAAGGCTTAGCAGTACATCTATAAATCTGTCCTATGGTGTTCACTGTTTGTAGTTATGGCTAAGGATGCTTGTCTGGCCCTCATCTTCCACCGCATGCCATTGACTGCCTTGTCCAGTTTGATGATATTGAGTATTTTACCTTCAACAATTTAGACCTTAAATCAAGAATTTACACTTAAGTACTGCTGATATGCAATCATTAATAAAAGAAACAGCTTCTTGTAGATCAAATGTGTGATCTTTTTTCTGGGAAAGGCAAGAATTTTGAGAGACAAAATTTTTCAGTGAAGTAAACTCTGTAGGTTTAACCAATCTCATCAGTGCTTTCCCCAGAACATTTTCTCCTGTTTTAGAGTATACATTGACATGGAAATTATTATTGAAAGCAGGATTGAATGTAAGGTATTATTCTAAGAAAAAAAAGAAAATAACTTTTTTTCTGCAGGCCTTTAGATTTTAAACAACTGAAAAATGTGTAAAGTGCATGAAAAAGAAGACCCTTTATCTCCAAAATGAAAATAACATTCCTATTCCCAAACTGGCTATGAGAGTAGGTTTTCGCTTTTCCACCTGCTTCAATTAAATCAATAACTTGTATTTACACTATCATTTTAGCTTGTAAGGTGGAGACCATTTTGAGGGAAGGGTGGCATAAAAAGGTTAAGCTTACACATGGTGGCCCGAAGAGAAAACACTGAACTGGGACTGGAGTCTCACCAAGCATTGAGTTGTTTTGGTTTATGTGCTTCTATATACCTAGCTCTTCTCTTGCAGAGTTAAAATGCTGAGTAGCAGGTTGCTAGTTTAAAACACGTGGACAAATGTTTACAAATTAATCACAAGTAAGTCCATGCTATAGTGTTTATTTCCTTGTCTTCTGGAATGTTGGCAGTTGGATAGGTAGGCTCCAATGCTACACACTATGAATATTCCCTGTATATCCTTTCTTTCAAAAGGTATTTTAGCTTTAAGTATCTTCACAAATCTGGAGAATTAAGCAGGGGAAAGCATGGGCTGGCCAGGAGAAATCCTCCATTTGTCTCCTCAGGTAGCTGCCCTGTGGCAGGGGTGACCAGGGGATGACTTAGCCAGGTCGCTTGCTCTCCACATCCTACTGCTTTTTTTGATCTATGTGTTTCTTCTGCCCGTTCCACTTTCCGTAACGTATCAGGACTGGTGTGGGTCTATTTTGACTTCATGTATATATATATATATACACAAACATACTTATACACATACATACACATACATATACACATACATATATATATACATATATGTATACATATATGTATACACAGAAGCAATGCTAGACCAGATTCTACAACCTACTCCTCCTTCGTAGGTCTATTAAGCCCTAAATCAAGACCAGTCATACTTGACAGTGGGATCTGCTTTTCTTTCTTTCTTTCCTGTGGTTTCTGTTGCTACTAAACGTGGCACTTGTTGTTGAAGACAGTTTGTTTTGGCTTTTTTTTTTTTTTTTTTTTAATATATAAAATGCTCAGAAACAGTTATTTCCTTTCTGGAGGCAGATATTTACTCTTCTGTAATAATCTGTATTTTCCCTAAATTCTACAGGGATATTCTTCTTGCTAACTCCAGCTAAAATAAAGTATAACGAAGGAAACTACTGGCTGTATGTTAGAGCAGGTCAGGAAAGGGGCAAGTTGATTTATGCTTCCAAATGACCCAATGCCATGAAGCATTTAAAGGCACACTGGCTTGCAAGGGTGTGAGGAGACCGCAGTTGCCACTGCCAGGCACAGCAGAGCAGAGCAGCCCCCACACTGGCCCTGGGAGGAGGCTGCCATCCACTGCCCACACCATCCTGTACAGAGGGATGCTGCTGGTCCCAACGCAAGAGCCAGGAATCAGGGGAGCGCATGCTTTCAAGTCATTTGTCTCTTTCCTGAAATCCTGCATGATCTATCCGAGTGCCAAAGTAAATGAACAAATCACATTTTTAATGTTTTGTTCATTTTGTTTGATAGATTGCCAAGAGAGAAATTTCAAGGGGTCTACGAGTCATTCAGGTGAAAGAGTGACTTTCTGCTGTACTTTTCATGTGAGTAAAATGCAGATCTATAAAGGATTAGGAGCCTTTATTCAGAGTTTGAACTTTAACATTCCTCAAGCCTTGAATTTTTAATCTTCAAAAGAAAGTAGTCATTTCATGGCGAGTTATGAAACGTGAATTATTTATTCCACCAGTAAATATGTAATTAGCCATATTTTGAAAATCTGTAATTAATCCCTCACCCCTTAAACCCATAAGAAATGCTAATATGCCTCTGAGGTAAGGCAGGTTTCCATAAAGGGCATTATGTAAGCTGTTCTGATCTGTTGTGTAATTATGTTTGCTGTCTGTAGTGGAAAAAAAAATCCTAGTGAGAATTTGTTGTGGAGGAAAGGGAGGAAAGGGAAGAAAAAGCTTCACTCCTCACTGAGCACGAGGCAATTATTAAATGGCAATATATCCAAAGCTTTTCATTTGGTTGGATTGGGTTTCAAAGGGTGCGGTGCACGTATTGGACAAGAAAATCAAAGCTGGTTGTTTTATTCCTACTAGATGCAGCAAACTATCGGCCCTGCCTCAATAACCCCATAGCCAAGGAGCTATTTTGGCCTGGTTGCACCCACAGTTTAGCACAACTGTTGTTACCCTTTTATCTTCTTGTTCCAGTACCTTCCCCAGTGGGCTTTTCCTGATAGAACAGGGAGATCTCGAATCCAAGCCATATCTTTTGAACCATGTTCGCTTTTTCATCTTGCATCATGATAGCACCATATAAAGAAATATGACCCAAATGAAAGATATACATATATATATATATGTGTGTGTGTGTATATGAAGTATGACTTTCTGGCTTGCTTTTGCAGGAAGCAAATCTGTTGAGAAGAAAGTTTATCTGACCAATTTTACCGCTGTGGAAAGCCCAAGAGCAGATTGCTAAGGTCAAACATGGTTTTAGTTTGAAATGACTAGACATATTTTAAGAACATTTCTCTACCAGCAAGTGCCAGAGCTCTGCCACTTTGCTGTAAGAGTCTCTCGTTGACATTTTAACTTCATTGAGAGGACATGGATAACCTCCTGTTTGAGTCCATGAAAGTCATTTTGGTCAAAATTGGGAATTTTGGCACTTAGGGTTGGACTTACAGGGCTTCATAAGGGGCCAGTACACATCAGAAAAGATCAAATCAATTTTCTCAAAAAGCAGACAAGATCATGTAGATTTATTCATTGGTGATTAGTGAATACAACCACCTGAAAACAACTTCAGAAGAAGGAAGTTCCTGTTTTCCAAAACAGAATATCAGGGGAAACATTCTTCTGTACGATGTGGATTGTTTTCAATATTTAGCCTTCTCAAAGTCCTAATTATTGAGCTTATTAGTTCATTATTTCCTCACTCCCACCAGTGGTGGTATGTGGGAATTTTATCGCCTTATTCTCCAAGCAGCTTTTTACTTTTGTCCCAAGGCAAGAACCTTGGGTCAAACCTGTGACCTCAAAATTACCAGGCTCTAGAAGCCCTCTGAAAGAGACAAGCTTAAATGTGTGCTGAACTTGTCCACCGCACCCGAGAGCAGGCAGCGTATGCCAACCATATCAACCAAAAAATCGTCCAACATTTGGGCATCAATAAAGCAGACGTACATCCTGAAACAGGCAATTTCATGTTAGAAGGGCTGTAGCTCCTAAAACTCTGCAGTAAGAAGAAGGTGCCTGTAGAAGCTAAAAAATACCCATCAGGCTGCTTCTCAACAGGAACATATGCCCGAGTCAATGACATTCAATGGCTCAACACCACTGAAGTGAACATAGCCTTTTGTATTCCGAATTACTTCAAAGCAATAAGAAATGCAGCTTTCTGTGGAAGCTGTTGACCTCCAGGTGAATTTGCCACGGGTATTTTAATGTTTGTCGTCTTTATTAAAGACCTCAGAGACGTGAGATTCAGCTTTTGTCTGAATCAAGCAAGAGTACCAACAAGGAAGATGCTGCTTCACTGGGGAGGAAGTCTGTGAAAGTATACCCCGCTCCACTGTGGTTTTTGTTCTGAAAGCCTTTAATGCTTAGGCATCCTCTTAGGAGAAAAAAAAGGCTCTTCCAGGGAGTCATTTATGCCACCTTAAATAGATGTGTTGGCTTTTCCATACCCATTAGCCCACAGCAAATGACAAGACATCTAATTTTCTGGTGCATGAATAGTTGACTGAAGTGAGTAGAAGCCCAGGTCAAGCTCTCAGAGAACCTAGCCCAGATGGCAATTACAAAGAGCTTCATATGTATCACTGAAATTTTATTGTTTTAAAGTCCAGATGATAATTTCTGGGGTCCTAAATGATGAGTATTCAGCACTGGCATTTGGCAAAGCTATTTCTGCTTATTTTTATTTCAATTACGCATAAGTCAAAAATAGTCTTGTTTGTATTTTAAGGCATAGCAAAGAGGGAGTATAAATTCCCATAATGTGAGCTTTTCAATGAGGTTTCATTTCAGTTTTCAGTTCATTTTGTAAAGTGAATTTACAATAGGAATGCTGCCAGTGGACATTATAGCCAAAAGTATGCTGGTTTCAGCGATAGAGAGATAAACCTCTCCTCAGATGGTGCTTTTGGTGCAGAGAAGTGTCTGTGTCAACAAAACAATCCTCAAAAATGTAAAGGACTGCTGCAAAGAGGAAGGGAATAATCAGATCTCCACGCCTCTTGAAGATAGGACAAGAAGTAATGAGTTTAAATTGCAGTAAGAAAGATTCAGGTTAAAACCTTCTTGTGATAAGAACAGAGATGCACTGCAAGACACTGCCTGGGGAGGTGGCAGCATTTCCAGCACTGAAGGCCTTAAAACCCCAAAGATAAGCATTCTGTCAGGAATGACACAGGTGCCATGGGCCAGGGAATGGACTGGTGACCTCTGGATATCCCCTGCAGCCCTTTGAGGTGATGACATCTCGGGGTTATGCACTTTGGGAAGGTCTGCGATGTGAAGCTCCTGGAGAGCTGTGCCTGTTGGAGGTTTTCATCTGTGATAGTGGCTCCATGTTGTTAGGTCTGTGGAGGTCTGAAGAGTGATAAATGAGTTTGGAGGAAACGAGAAAGAACACGCTAGCATGCCTAGTTTCAGAAAAAATAATTTAGGCAAACTGGGTAGCATGAAGTCCAAGTCTTTCAATGGACCCTCTCCTTGTTTTTCTGATGAAATCTCAGGGTTCATCACTGCCCAGCTTTCTTGTTGGCCACAGATATCCCTGAGTGAAAATGTACGAGAGGTTGCAGTGTTTCATTTGCACCATTCAGCAGAACAGGAGGTTGCCAAAACCTTGAGGAGAGGGGAAAAGGGACAGGCATGGGGGGAAACGCAGTGGAGGGAGAAAGGACACTGAAGTATCAGGAGCCTTTAGAGGGCAGTAAGAATCTTTAGAGGGGGAAAAAAAAGAGGTGAAAAAATAAGGCTGTAGTAGATGAGAGATGGAACAGGGTGTTAAAGGGGGAGCTGAAAGGAAATGCTCCAGGATTTTGGTTGACAAACCTCCAGACCATGCTGAGCTTTTCAGGCGTCGTTTGTACCTGACTGGTTTCTAATAATACACATGCACAGGGTTTTTGCTGATAAGCTCAGGAGAATAGTAGTGATATGATAAATGTGTTTCTACTTGCCCCCTGCCAAGATATTGGTGGAAATTTGGTGTTATCTGTCTTTTAAACTCAGGACAGCATGATCTGCTTTTTTGGTATAAATATAAGGAATCAGTAAAACAAATGAATCCCAAACACCTCAAAATGCTCCTAAGTGCTTTTCTGGGCCATTAAATGGTCCCTCCCTGAGGAAAAGAACAGATTCACGGTCCCAGTATGTAAGTTTGTCTATGTGTTCATCCATGGTTTTGTGTTGTGCAGGCACCGCACCCGGGGTGCACCTAACCTGAAGGGAGAGGTGGAAGCAATGGGATGCACCCATGCACCCGCTGCTGCAGAAGCTGCTGTCACCACCAGAGCCCCCCTCTCAGTGATAACTTTCTTGAGAAAACTTTGACTCTCAGGCAAGCTGGGAATTTACTCCACTTGAGCAAATCATGTCTGAATTTTGCCCCTTCACACCACAAGGAAAGCTCCCAATTTTGTTTGCCAGGTGTTTCTCAAGGCAGTATCCCCTACCCCATCTAAAGACACTCTTACATCGTCGCTCTTTAAACATTTGCTGAATGATAATTCCATGGTGCCATTGCATTCCGGATTTCTGTGTTTAGTTGTTCACAGTAAAATTGCTCTCACACTAATATGACTGCACGGGGCAGATTAATGTGCTGCTGCACATGAATGCTGGCCTTGCCAACTGGTCCTAGTTAGTTGGTTTGAGTGGGAAACCATGGGAGAAATTTGAAGTGAGAAGGCATGCAAATCCAAAGCCAGGATCTAACGCAATGTTAGCTGCTTTACTAGCAGATCCGTGGGTCCCCACTTCCAGAGTATGTTATATATAATTACTACATTACATTTTTAATTATGTTTGTTTTCCTCCTTGCAGTGCCCATTTCTTACGTTTCTTCTTCAATGTATATAGTACCCCAGCAACATCCACATTTATAATTACAGAAGATAAAGTTATAATATTCCTGAGGCAAAACTGCATTTTAACAACTGTGCTAATGTGGAAAACAACTTGTGCAGAATAAATATGCCCTACAATTAGTGGTGTGCCGACATTTTTCATGGTTACCTTACATATAAATAAACTCAAGCCACTGACATTTTTCCTGAGGGCTTTTATCTCTGCAGCCCCAAAACTGCAGACAGATTTGTTGTAAGTAACACTATCGCCATAATAAGTTTGAAAGCCCATTATTTTTTTAAAAATTCATCTGTGTTTGCATCTGCGTAGCTCGGGGCTGGGCCGGTGGGTCTGATATTGTCTGTGTGATGAACCGTCGCCTCGTCCTGGGCTCCCCGAAGCCTATCATTTGGCTGAGGCTAACAGGAGGTGACTGGGCAAAGCCGTTTCACCTGAGGGTGGGCCAGGTCACAGGTCACTTGTAATAGCTTCTCCATGCATCTCCAGACCTGTAAATGAGACCAGAGCCTGACTCACTCCACTACACTTTCTTTGTCTTAGACGGATGCTCTAATCAAACAAATTACCTAGCCCGTGATCACAGCCACTGAGGCAGAGATGGTTTTGCAGACGCTTGTCTGGAGCCCTCCAAGCCCCCTCGACCGTGCAGTGCTGCGTAAAAGGGAGGGCTAACGTTTTTCACCAAAGGTAATAAAAAGATTGCAGTCACTTGGCTAAGCTGGCCTCGGAAAAAAATCCCCAGAGACACGGTGGGATACAGTTTTTGACACACGCAGCACAGCAAAGGGCACGTATAGGAAATAACAAAGGCTCTGACTGCCCCCAGCATGGGGGTGCGTGTGCCATGGCTCTGTGGACCCGGAGCATCTCCATAAAGCCTAAATGCTACACCAGCAACACAGTAGGTGTACCTTACCTCTGGGTAGGATTGCACACTGCTTGGGGTTTTATTTTCTTTTTTTTTCAAAAGGGAAAAAGACCGAGATAGGCAAAAAATCTCATGGGAAGAAGGTGAGCCCAACCATAAATAACTGGGCTCATCCAGCACCAATAGAGAAAAGCATACAGGCGTGGTTTGTTTATTGTAAAAGTTAGCCTTAGGCAAAGGATTTAAAACTGATCAGCCTGCTACAAACATATTATATTAGTCTTGTATTTATTTATTGCACAGTCCTTTAGTTTTATTTATTGACTGTCATTTCCTACTGTACTGCAGGCAGTGCTGTCACTGTATTTTCTTAAAACTTTCACAATAAATTTGTAAACATAAAAAAAATCCCAGCCATCCCATATTTTTATCCTGCGTTTTCCAGATATTTTGGCTTTTGTAGAAGTAATGTCTGTTGTTTACTTGATTCTGACTCAAAGGAAAAAAACCCAAACCACCACCCTAGGTACTTTCTAGTTTCAGATGTTTTGTGTGATTGTAAAAGAGAAAGAAACCAGTTTTGACTGAGAGAACGAGCTACTGCAAACAATCTGTTGCTAATATAGTCTAATTGCTAGTGATATTTTGAGAAAACAATTAAATTGGAAGTGGGGTTACTTTGGTGTTTATTGTCTGTGACAGCTTCTTTTGGAAACAGGCTCAAGAGCTGCCGAACTGAGGCTGTGATGATGTGTGAATAATACTTATCATCAATACAGAGCCAGCCAGCAAAGCAGAGAATTACAAAATGGGCAAACTCACCTGTTAGACGTGTCAGGATGGGCAGGGAGCTGTTGCCTGGTCACAGGTGGATCCTTGCCCTTACCTGTATTTGCACCCTGCAGCATCAACATCCTTTTTTTTTTGCACTAGGAATTGGGGGAGGGGGGAAAAGATGCTTAGGTGCCTCCTGGGTTTGAGCTAAAAAATCTGCATAAATTTTGTTGTTGGAGGGAAAGGTACCATATACTGGAAGAAATACATTTGAACCATGAGTCTAACAGCTCAAGGGAAAAGACTGGGCAAAATTCCCATGGATTTTCCCGCATCTAGGTTTTCACTGCTGGTTGTCACTGTGATTAGTTCAAGGTGTAAACAGACGAGCCCTCTGCAAGCAGACGTGCTAAAAGAAGAGGTTGTCACCCACCACCAGGCCTCCCACTTCTTCTGTAACACCCTCTGCTGAAAAACACCCCCTGTCCCTCCCCGCCAGCAAAGCTGCTCACCTGGGTCCGTCCAGCGCCATTTTGAACACCTCCAGGCAATGCTCCAAAAACTTCTGCTGAGAAGAAGCCATTCCCGTGCAATGCCCATCTGATGGGCTGCAGCCGTCACAAACCAGCTGAGTGAGCATAAAAGGGTTGTGTTGAGGCTACCAAAATGCTGTGAGGAGTTTGTGTAAGCCAGTGGTATGGTTGAGTCAGCAGTATTTAATGGAGTTCTTGTCATGTCATCACTTACAAGCTACTGCAGAAATGGCATTAAAGCGGTTTGAGAGATGTTCGGTCCCAGTTCAAAGAGGCCAGATCTTTGGAAATATGTAACACTGTAAAATGGTTACAGTGGTTCAGTTACTGAGCTTGGTAGCACTGGGAGAGGTCATCACCAGCCCCAGCCCACACCATCCTGGCCTTCAGCAAGTGCTGGGCGTGTGTTGCTGCTCCTCAGTGTCAAGAATGGCATGGCAGAGAGGACTATTTAACCCCATCTGTGTATTGGCTGGTGAGTTGCAGAGTTTGCATTTGCAAGCTTTTCTGTTGTGGCAGAAAGTCTAGGAAATACTTCTTTGTATCTCCTATGAGAACACTAGTGCTCACAATATCTTCTGGCTCTGGAAGCCAGAGATTTAGGAAAAGTATCAGCTGCCATCTAAGTGGGAACAAAATCAGGTGAAGGGTTTTGACAGTGAGAGACAGTGTCTCAGGAGCTCTCTCATTTTTGCCCTCTCTGCAGAACTGCTTGCATCAAGACCTTAAAACCCCTCTGTAAAAGCTGTTTGTGTGAGAGCAGATGGTATTTCATTGTCTTTTGCTACTGATCTTGAATTATCAGCCTTTATAATGAAAATGCCAATTCAGCCTTGACTGTTCTGCTATAACTCTACCAGGACCACTATAATGCACACACCATATATACTGAATATTTATTATGGTACTGTGCATATTATTTATTGTATATGCAGCATATTTTGTAGGTGAAAAATGATACCTTATCTAAGTCAATGAGCATAACCCAGAAAAAAATGGCAGAGTAATCATGTGATTCATAATTGACATCTGCTCTCCAAAGACTTGGACAGAATCTGAATTTTCAGTATGCACTGGAAATGCTCTCCTGTTGCGGGTCTAGGCATAGCCATGCCACTGCTCTCTCTAGCAGCTCCATCAGTCTTCTGTACTTCCATAATTCCCTGGGTGCACAGAAAAGCTGGGCCAGGCACATGCTGAAAATATTTCAAGAAGTTGCAAAAAAGTGCTGATGTTTTTCAGTGTCCAGAAATAAGACAAGGCAGCGGGTTTTTTCTGTCCAAATGCTAATGAAGACCAGCCTGTTCTCATCCTCAGGGTTTTCATAGATCCACAGTGGGATTTTATGTGCACATGTGTGTTCATGTATATAGGAGTGTATCTTCTGCTCTGATTTCACCACTCTTGGATATCACCGCACAGCCTGGATGTGGCCAGACTAGTGAAACCTCTGCAGCCTCACCCCGCTCCAGCACTGACTCTTTGGTTCCATCCTATTGTAAACCCCCACCTCATGAAGGTGCTTTTTCTGACACAGCATGTGAGTTCCTTGCATGTACTTGGAAAAACATGTGCTGGAATTGCTGAGAAAAAAGGACTTGGGGTGTGGTGGTCAATGGTTTTTACCACTTTTTCTCCTTCTGGTCACAAGAAGCTCACGGGGCAACGGATGATCTGGCTGCATTCAGGTCCTTTTAATAGGTTGTCTCATCAGTCTAATTATTAATCAGATTTCCAGACTTAATGTACCAATGGGATACACAGACGTCAATGACCAACTTCCCAGAGGAGAGGAGGGATGCAGAAAAATCCACAGAAATTACACAGTAGGTAAGTCATACCAGATCTACAGAGATTTCACTGAGTTTACAGAGAAAAGGAGGGCAATGAAGCTGGAATTTGAGGAGTGGAGCTGTGTGAAGTCCCTCAGTTCAACAAACACCACAACTCGGGAAGTTTTCTTAATTTTTCATGCTTTTGTGGATTATTTAGGGTCTGCTACTGCAGCTGGGAGAAATCTAGAGGCGTCCCAGCCCTTGGCAGCCTGGCTGCGATATGGCGTCCTTGCACGTGTGGGAGGGAGGGCAAAGGGGGAGAGGAGAGGATGAGGAAGGGTTTATCAGTGTAATCAACAACAGGGACGTAGAAAGAGTTTTTGAACAACCATCCAAATCACATTATTGATGGCATCTAGAGACAAGCCCACATCTTTATTGGCGCTGCTCTTGCTGCAGGAATGTGGCCAAGTTTGTCTCAGCATTTGAGCTAGTCTTCCTTGTCAGTGATTTTTTTTTTTTTT
>VZRN01006642.1:199384-211544 GCA_013397935.1 Dasyornis broadbenti | reverse complement strand
TTTTTTTTTTTTTTTTGGACCAATAAGGCTCTGTTTATAGCACACTTAAAAGCAATGGCTGAAGAGAACAGAGGCTTCACCACTTTGATATGCAAAAGACAACAAATTTTATGTATATACGAAGGAAGCTAATCCTGCTTGCAATGAAGCCTTTTGGAAAATTCCCAGTGACTTTGCAGAGACTTTGAATGATGGCCAGCTTTTGCTTTTATTTGTTTTTTTTTTTTTTTCTTCCCCTCTTGCAAGATGTCAGGAATAAATATTTTAATTCAAAATGGCACTGCGGTGCCTTGCAGCGCCGTGGGCCGGGACCCTGTCCCCAGCAGCCTCCGGCACTGTTCCCAGCAGCCGGAGCACGGCCCTTCGGCGAGCACAGCCACACCGGGGAGGTGCCAAAACACTGCAGAGCAAGGCCATCGTCAGCTAGCAGACTGGCTGTGTTATACATTCAAAACTCACAAAAAATAGATACGTATAGTTCAGTCGGCTCAGTGGACTGCTGAGGAACCTGCATGCTGTTTGCAGTGTAGCAATGTTGCAGTGCCTGCTATGGAATAAGATGTAAGAAGTAATTTTAGAGATCATTTTAAAATATTTCAGGTCCTCTGTGTATGCCAGATCAATGGCAATAAAGCCAGCAAACAGTGCTTTATACCAAATAACCAAACCTGGTTTGGTTATGCTGCCCTTGCCCCAGGAGGAGCTGGCGGCCAGGCAGAGAAGATGATGGCTTTACTGAGTGCAGGAAAAGAATAAGGCTTGAGAACAGTGGCTAGAAAAAAAAAACCCTCTTTAAAAATGTGTTGAATTTTAATGAAAGCAGCTCATTATGTGTAAGAGGAAGAACGCAGTTATGTGGCAGTGGACTTGCTTACATGTCTAGCCTGGGAGCTGTTGTGAAGCCTCATAGTCTGTACCGTGGGACTCAGTGTGCCTTGGAACAGTGTTCGAGCAGTCACTCATTTCATACACCCAGCATGTGCCCATACATATGGATAGGTAGAGACATGCACGTACATTTACATATATGTCTGTGTAAATCTGTATATACATATATGCATATATGTGTACTTATGTATTTATAGACACACTGCATATTATTGAATATACATGCTATACCTTTGTATGCACCCATACATATGTATATATGCTTAGGCTTCTATGCACTTTTGTCAGATAAATCAGAAAAAGGAAAAAGAACTAAATTATGTAGACAGCTAACAAAATATAATAAATATACATATTTAAATACATCTTGAGGCTTTGCATGTATACCAATGTATAGGTGAAACAGTTTTATGGATATTTTACCTTTTCAGATAACACAGGAAGAGCGAGGTTACATAGTGCTCACAGTGGATAATTGCTATGAAGCAAATCAGAGTAACCAAGTTATCCTCCTCATTTACGGGTCAATTTAAAGAGACTGTGTCAGTCGTGTTGTGACCAGCCTCCCCAAGAGGAGCTCTGCAAATGGTACTTGGAGAAGTCCTTAGAGTGATGGTCTTTGGCTTTGAAAAGTGTCTGGGCTGCCTTGGTGGGGTGGCACTGCCAGCACCCGACACCCCTGGCACCACTCACACTCCAGCTCTCCGACAGCACGTGAGCAGCAGCTTCAGGTATGTTTAGAAGTCTGGAAATGAATCATCATTTCCTAATGGTCCTGTCTCCTAAATGCTTCTACTCCACTTATTATCACATCATTTAAGCATCCTAGAATGGCACTAGGAAACATCAGTCTCTAGCCACAAGCATCGGATGTGCGTGTTCTGACTGCAGTGTTAAGTTTCTTCCCAGGGATACTTAGTCTTGATGACTGTCTTCTAGGTAAAGCAGAAAGAGCTTGCCTTCTCCTGCCAAAAGGGGTAGAGCAATATTTGTCCTGATTTCTGAGGACGATTGTTAGCATGCTGCTTGGAGCCGCTGGTACCCTGCTTGTGTGAATTCTCTTCAAGAAAAGAAACATGACAGTGGGTGGAAAGATAATAATGAGAAAATTGGTAGCGTTTCTGAAAGTTAAACAAGCATCTCTGACTTCACTGTGTCACCTGGCTAATATTGAAAGCCAATGCTGAGCCTGATTTTCACAGGGGTAAACCCAAACCACCAAATATGGCTGATGCAAGGAAGTCCCAGTGAAAGCCCTCCAAGGCAGTAGGTTTTGCCAAAGCCCAGCGTAGACAGATGCTCCATACAGTCCCTGCCCCCCAAAAAATGAAAAGTAGGGGTCACTTTCATGTCTTATAAACTCAAAAAAAAAAAAAAATATGAAGAAGAGGGGCATGTTGGTAGGGACAAAAATTGTTTTGGGCTTCCCAGGAAACAGCGTGAATCTCCTTCCCTGTGGTACTCAGTTCCTCCAGCACATGTCCACAGGTGCTGTGAGCTGTGGAGTCTCAGCTGCAAGACTTTCTTCTCCAGAGGAGCTCTCCTAGGCACAGGAAATTTTACTTTTCCCCTCAATTCCTGGTGTTTGAGGTCTTAATTTTTCAAGCTCTTGCTTAAAATCGCAGTGACACAGTCCTGTGAGAGCGATGTGGGATGCCCATCCCTGTGGACAGGACCAGAGGGGGAGCAGCAGGCCATTTCTCAATGCTTTTCAGATGCCCTCATTGAATGAGAGGGGGAGTGAAAAAACCTGGAGATGTCAGAAATGCCAACAGTGAAGGAAAGAAAGAACGAAGGAAAAAGCACACACACATCTGCAGCTGATTTAACCATATAAATAAATGGTAGGTTCCTCTGGCACTCCCAGCACAAATAATTAAATGGTGCATTTGGGTTCTAGGACACCAAAATAGAGAGGGATATGAGAGAGAGTGACATGTATGTATTTGTCCTAAATGATATGTTTATCTTTTTTCCCTCTATGCAATTAAAAAATCATTAATAACCACATGACTGAAATAAAAGCAGGGCAGTGAGGCCGGACTGGGCTGTGCATCAGAGTGCATGCACAGGGAGCTGGGGGCTGCTGTGCCTGCAGTGAGACCGGGGCTCTGGTTTTATTTAGGGCCACGCCTCGGCTGTTTTAGGACAACACAATGCAATTACCCCGACCACAAAATGTTCTGCAAGAGCCTGATGGTCCCCGATGCCACCAGGAAGGGAAGATGCTGGGAGCAGGCCAGCCCTGCCAAGGCCTCTGCAATGGGGCTGTCAGCAGGCATCTCCCTTCTCTGGCAGCCCCGAGATGTTAAGGTGAGCTTAACTCCATATATACCTGTCAGACCCAGGGATTCATTTCCAGTAACTACCTGCTGGGTTTTGTTTCCTATGTAGGTGTGCAGCTGAGGATGTGTGAGACGGATGCTGGCATTCAGAGCTTGAAAAATGTTCTTTCCTCCTCTTAAAAAATCTTTGCCAATACTGGGAATCTGCTGTCTCTGTTCAGGTGAAGCTCCCTTGGCACTTTTTCTTAGGAGCAATGAAGACATCAAGCCTTATATGGATTTCATTATTATTTTGTTTTATTGTGTTGTCATTTTATGAGGGACTTGAGGCCCACAGGGAGCAGGAAGGCGCTACCAACTAAACCGGGGTGGGGAGCGGAGGAGGCACGTCAAGGCTGCCTGGTATCAGCGAATGATTTCATCCAGAGCCCTATTGTGGCAGGGAAACAATTCCTGTTTACCAACAGGCCCACTATTGTGCTGCTGGTGCCAGAGGAAATCTGCGGCTGAGCAGGGTTGCACAATTGCCAGCGTGGTCCCTGCCAGAGCCCTTGGCTCCATGGAGCTGGGACAGCAGGCAGGGCTCAGCACAGCATGTGGCTACCGATAGACCTTGGTGAGGCAGCCTCAACCTGGACACGCAGCCACAGACAGAGGACTGATCCATGCTGATGCACCATCTCCTACTTGCTTCCCCACCCTCTTGCATCAATTTTGGGCCAGTGAAATTTGTGACCATAAAAGCGGTGTTATGGGTGACGAGTGGGGTCCAAGCAAGAGAAGGATCAGTCAGCTTATGCCATCCTTTTGTTATTTTTAAACCTGGACTCTATGTAGGTAACGTTAATAGAAAGCCAGAGTGGGGTTTGTGAGTTAAGATGACAAGTGGTGTTGAAGTGTTTCAATCTCCTTATCTCTTTCCCAGACTTGTCTGTCCCGAGTTTAGATTATCTAAATGCAAACCCCAGCGCCTCTGGCTGCCTCTTCTTCTCCTTTCAGTTCATGTGCTTTTAAAATCTACATTCAGTTTTAACCTGTGGAGCAGGGATGGAGTAACTTGGAATGGAATGAAAACACATTAAAGTTAATCTCATTTGCACATCCAAACTCCACTGCCAGCACCTCTGAACTGAACCCTCAAAACCCTCTAAGGCAGAAACACTGTGTGGACGGACAAGGAATCCACACAAGTCTCTATCCATGAATGGACACAAAGTCTCACATAGTCAGAGAAATTTGGAGGGTCAAAAACTCCTTGGTGGCTTGCTAGAAAGCACACAGCACACCTACACTTTGGCTGTGGGTCTGCGAGAGAACCTGAGATGTCTAGGTTGGGTTTTAAGGGATACATAGGCAGAACTTTTAGTTTTAGAGATGTGTCCATGCTGACATGTCTACAGCTCATGCAGCAACATGATTTCATAAAGTGCTTTGTGCGCCGCAAGCTGTGGCAGAGCTCTAGGATACACCTGCATCTCAGGAGGGTTTCACTGCACACCCTGAGTTCCCACAGCTCTATCTACCCAGGCTTGAAGCTACTGCTGATGTGTCCCTGACTGTACAGCAGCAACGTTCTCCAATTCCTGCAGCACATAGATCTGGTCGTTTGTTATCCTCCACCTTCCTCAACTACTCGGTCTCCTCATGGGGGGCAGCCCTTAGAGTTATGATTACTGGTCCTACCCCAAAAAATCAGTGCTGGAAGATAACAAATGACCTGGTTTTTCACGCCTCCTTTGAAACCTTGGAAATGGGGCTACACACGAGCTCAGCTGGGCTGCGGCAATACTGACCAACCCCTTAGGACTTCTCTGCATGAAAAGAGACTGGGACAACCCTCAGAGAATGAAACAGTCAAAAATGGTTTTAATTTACTTTCCTGTATGTTGTGTGTTCACCAGGCAGTGACTGGGAGCAGCCTCCAAGCCTAATTGTTGTTTCTCCACAGGGCATTTATAGAAGCATCTCAGCAGAGGGACACATGCTCCTGTGGTGTTGTGTCAGAATTTCTGCAAAACCACGTAATTTGTGCACGTGTGCAACCTTGTATTTTGTTTTGGGGTTGGAGTTCTTATTTTCTGTCATAGGCTGCTGGCAGATAAAGTACTATTCCCTCAGCCTGTTATGAGTGTACACAGAGCCATTCCCAGCCAACTGGAGCTTTTCCACAAGATGGTACTCAGCCCAGTCTGTAATTGAAACAGGGCACGGATGCTCCTGGGGAAGGCAAACGTCAGCCAAAAAACCAGGCCACAATAGTCAGAGATATTTAGTATACAAATAAGAAGATGTTTCATAAATATCTTATAAAAACTGTAATTTACTTCCCAATATTTCAGCAGATTATCTTAATGCAAACAGCAGATGTATTTTGGAATGATGAGACAAATGTTTAGCAAAATTAAAGTTATTCATGTGCAGTCACACAGGGAATATTTGCATGATATTTTACTAATTGCTCTAAAATCTGAATTGTAGCAAATAAACAAACAGGGGGAAAAATAAACCAGCAGAAAGATTAGCCCCAGGCCTCTCTTTTTAAGTTCTCTGAGTCTTTCTTCAACTGTTCAACCTTTTTTCTTTGCTGTCCTGGGGTTCTTCCCGAGTCTCCTCATCACTCTTCTCAGGCCTGTTACCTTTTTGCAGTCTCTTGTTCTTCCCCTGATGGGATTTCTTCCAAGAAGGGCTGGATTTTCTTCTTGCCTCGGAGTCCAACCACCCTCCCCTGGTCTGCAGTTCTGCCTGCTGCTGTTTCTTATTTCTTGACTGAGTCAACAAGACCAATTTCCAATGGTCACATTTTCTTCATCATTTTGGGGAAGTACTTTGCTCTTGTATCAAGCTCAGGGATTGCCCCCAAATAGGATTAGCCATCCAGAAAAACCCAACACAGGAGGAGTATATGCTTTTTTAGTGGCCAGGAATTCAGACTTTGGTTACTTTAACCTTCTCTTACAAGTTTCAAGTTACAGCATCAAGAATCGAGTTGTAGTTCCTGATTGTTATGACATTATTTTTTGTCAGATCTACTTATTTGCCCTCCCGGAAAAGAGAATGTACTTTGAGACGTCAAAATATTTTGTTTGCCTTCATTTGATTGTAAGAGGAGCCTTAGGTGAGGTAAGAAAAATGTATGTTTATCAAAATGTGGGTGCAGAGTAGATGGTTACATGCTTGTATATGTTTCGTCCACCCAAAGGAACGCTAAGGGTACAAAAAATCAAGCACTGGGAATTTAGCTAAGATCAGAATTAAAACTGGTATGTCTTACATAGAAATCACATTGACTGCAGGAGCAAGTGGGCTGCAGCACCGGAAAAAAAAATCCTTGGTTTCACACTACAGCTGCTTCTTACCCAAGGTGATGGAGTTTCTCACAACAGTGAGGGTCTCTTATCATCCTTCTGTCCAGCACTGTAGGTGGGTAGGAGATGCACCTTTTATACATGATTTCTACGGCAAAGGGAATTTTTTTAGCATCTGAGCCTTTAAGATCCAAAATCACATTGTAAATCATGTCCCTAACACTGAAAATTCTCCCTGTTCCATTTTGGATTCTGGAGGAGAGTCTGGTAGCCTTGGAGGGAGTCTAGCCTGATGTGGGGTGCATACCTTCTCTTTGCTCATATAACAAACATTTTCAGGATCCTGCTCTTGATGCTGGCCAGTATTTGCATTTTAACCTTCATTTTCCTTGTGGTTGTGAGGTGCAGGTGAATGGGGATGCTGAGCTAAATGCAGAGGTAGGTGCTAAGAAATAGTATAAGTTGTACATCCCAGATAGTCCTCTGAGATTTTGTGAAAGTACTTCTGTAGGGTCAGTTCAGAACTTCTCCTCTAAACTGGTATTTCTTGTTTTTTATTTGGAACAATGAAAGTAATACAATATTCGATGGGTATATTATCAGACTAAATAGGAAAAACAAAGGGGAGAACAGGGCATTACTGTCACTATTCCTTTATCGTTAAAGGAGGAGGTTTCCATTCATGAAGTTTACACTTTGAACTCATTAAAGTCTTTCTTTAGCCTCTCCCATCCGCAGGTCATTGCAGGAGTATGTAAAAAGGAAATGTTTTATTTTAACAGAGTCAAACAAAGTACATGAAACACACCCTTGGCAATGCGTAACATTCCTTAAGTTAAATCGCAGAACCAAGCAGAACCCTTTTTCCCCTGCCTTGGTTTTTTACTTCATTGAAAAGAGCTCAAGTATAATATTCTTTCAGGAAGCATAAATTGTATTACTGGAAGTAATAGCAATCTCCTAAGCAAAATCCCATAGGACTCATGCCACTCTGCTTTCCGAAAAGCTGCATTCAAGCACATCCAGTGTTGCGTCTTTCCCGAGCACTGCTCTCGTGGTTGTGTGCAGGGAGCTTTGGATGATGCCAAAGCAACTGGATATTTTTGCATTGGGGTCTTCCGGGAGTTTCAGCCTTTATGGCAGTCCTGGGTCTTGGGAGAAGCTGTGAGAGCCCTGCCCAACCATCCTAACTTTGGTCCTGCTTCTTGCTGTTTAGCGTGCGTGTGTAACTTCCATGAATGTAAATAAAAGTTATGCACATGCATGGAGAGGGAAATAGATGCATTTATCTTGGCTCAAGACAAGCAGCATCTCCCCAGGGAGCTACTTAGGAGGTTATTGAGGAGACAACAGCAAAGTGGAGTGGGTTGTACCTTTCTACATGTGTGTTGAAGAAATTATTGGCATGTTGCTGATGTCTATGGCGAACAAATAGTTTATTTCTGGGCTAAGTAACATTCCAATGTAAATACTCAACTGGCAGCTAGCTGGAAGTTTGCCACTTGAAGTTAAAAGGCCCGTGACCAATGGTGTCAGATTAACATTTCCAAGTTGGACAACGTACAAATGGTGTTCTTGGACTGAAATAGAAATAGATGAAAGTGGTCTACTGCAGTGCAAATACCAAACTGGCAACCAGCTGGTCATTGGAAAGAGAACATGCTATGGGAATACGCTTTCTGCAGAAATACTTTATTTTGGAGATAAGTATCAACAATAGGAAGATGAGGCTTGTTTAACAAGAACCATATGGTCTCATCCTGCTTTTATTTCACTCAGTGGCAAAGCCCTGATTATCTTTTGTAGGTGCGGGCTGAGGATTACTGCTAATAGACAAGTAGCACAATAAGTTGTCTGATCCATTGTTGCCCTTCAAGAGTTAGAAACAGATTATTTTTAATGCACATGCTGATATTTCAGGAGACAGTAACAGAAAGGAAGCAGAATTGAAGGTGCTTGCTGAAAAACAACATTTTCTGACAAAACAAGCCAAGACAAAGAGCCATTTAAGACAAAGTTATCAAACTGTGTGAAACCAACACAGCAACATTTCCTGATAAGTGGAGAAGTAGTGGATAGGTTCATTCAAAAGAAAAAGTAGCTTTAATTTTCGTGTAGAGAAAACAATAGCTTGTAAAAAGTAACTTATGAGCAAATGGAGAATAAGGCAGGGACTTTGCTGAGGTTTAAGTAACTACACAATTTATTCTGTTAGCAATACAATTAAAGATAACAGAATTTAGCATTGCAGTTTTGGTATAGTCACAAAATTGATTTGTTGTACAGAAAAAGAAAAAAAAAAAAAAAAAAAGGGAAAGGGAAGAAAAGAAAATGCAAGCCAAGGGAATTGCAGCCTCATTGGAAAATCCTGTTTCAGGAACTTTTCAAGGATGTGAAACATCGTCTAGAATTGTTTACTTTTATGGGTAGGAGGTAAAAATATAAGTCAAGTAATAGCGGAAATGGCATTCTTACCATAGCTGGAAGGTCGCAGAAAAATCGATAAAAGTCAGCATTGCAAACTCATTTTTTAAATTGGTTGTGTTTTGTTGCTGGGTTTTTGTTGGTTTTTTTTTTTTTTTTTTTTTTACAGTGGCAAAGGTTTTTTATTTTGGTCTCAAAAAGACAGCAAGTAGGAAACTACTAATTATCAAGAAAATATCAAGATTTGAACATGAAAAATATGGATCATGGGTGCAGAGGCTCACATCTCCCTTCGGGTGTAAGTAGTCAATCCCATTGATTTCCATGTGTCTGGAGACAGCTTATAACAACCAGGGATATCAAAATTATGTTGTATGTCTACATATTTAGATACATTACTAACTTTGCTGGTTTTGCTCACAAACTTCCTTTTCCTTCTCTTCTTGCTTTAAAGTACAGCAAATATTGGAAACGTAAAGAAATAATACAGAACCTGCATCATGTGAGGATTCAGATGTTCAGATTGACTTAGTTAATCTCCACTTTCAACTTTGAACATCCCTTCTGTAGAACTCCCTTGTCTTTACACGGACGTCAAAACTGTCTTTAACCATTTCTGTGTGTTTTGTGGCGCTCACCTCAACGACTCCATCTGAAAAACGTCAAGGCCCCAGCACAAATTACTGCAATTTGAAAGTGATTTCAAGGCAGCCTAACAATGAGGGCAATCCATGCTATCTGGTTATGTTTGTGACGGAAGTGCATGACAAATGTTGTCCTCGTCCAAAGCTCTTGAAAGTGCTGGGATGTTTCTCCTGTGTGGCTCGGCAAGTTGGTCACAGGTGGGCCCTGGTGGAGAAGGACTGTGGATGCCAACATTTTCAGGATTCAGTTTTTCCAAATTTCCAGCAGTTCTCTAATAAAAGGGAATGAAAGAGGATTTAGGTTCAGTGACCATTCACAGGCCCAGTAGTAATTTGGCAATGCTACCAATAAATAAACACCGACACTTCCCTAAAGAGTGGGACTGCACTGCTCTCCCAAAGCTGGGGAAAACCCACAGATTTGATCTTTCCCTTGCTTTTCTGCTCCCCACAGAGCAGGGATAGCTGAAGAAGCCCGTCATCATTTTATTGCTGTTTCTAATAAACACATATGGTGATGCCTATAACAAGAACAACAGCGAGTTGCTATTGTTCAGCACACGGCCATATGTGGGCTGTCCAGCGGCTCGGCAGCTGCATCGTGAGTGCTCAGGAATGTCGATAGCCCAGAGAGAAAGGAATGATTTTTAAGGGCTCTGAGCCTCACAAATAGTGTGTCTGCTTTACATACCGCTGTTGCTAAAACAACTTCTGACCATGGTGTGCCAAAAGCATAGAAGCGCTGTTAGTCACTACAAAAGTTTATAAGGTGATTAAATTGTTAGTAATTGCAATGCAGTCTGAGAAATTAGCTGGGAGTGTGATGAAGGGAGCTTTTAAAAACAAGAAGGCCCGAATAAACATTTACATAAATATTCTGTATGTATATACATATATATATATGCATCTGTATGTGTGTATTTACACACTTAGTGTTATTTTTTTTTTTAAATCAGAAACTCAGGCAATTGCACATCTAGTGCTTCACATAATAAAAACTTTGACCCCAGCACTAATCCATATTTCTTTTATCCCGTTGTGCAAGGTTGAAAGGCATGCAATTTGCCAATAGTTTTTTCTCCATTAACTACATTTCCCTCTGGCCTCATATGGCACTGCTTAGGCTGGATGATCAACACTGCAGAGGCAGCCCAAACACGATGGTTGGGATGCCTCTCACACAACTGTGTTTCTAACACTCTTCTTTTCCTGATGTCGTATTTAAACAGCAACCTGATTGAAAATGAACAGCCCATCTGCACATCTTCATTTTTTCCATCAGTGTATTGGGGGGGAGAGAGAGAGAGATTGCGATCAAGAGAAAAGAGAAATAAGGCTTGATAGCAGGCAACATTTTTTCAAATTTGGACAAATACAATCAGGCAACCAGTGCGTTATTAAAGCCCCTAAATAATTTAACTGATTTTATGTATGTGTGTGTGTGTGTGAGAGAGAGAGAGAGAGAGAGAGAGAGAGAGAGAGATGTTAAGTACCTACCGTAAATAAGAAAAGAGAGGGAGAATTGTAAAGGATCCAAAAATCAACTACTTACATATGTCTCCAACCAGGGATTTTGAAAGTCTGATTTAAATATCACAGTGCAAATGATTTTGGCCAGTATTTCTAACACATGGCAGGAAGTCTCCATCTTGTACTTCTTTTGCATATGTACACACCATTTTTGTGACACACAAATTACCTGTATAATGGGACACGATTTGCGTAACCCATAATGCCCCAGGAAGAACCACATCAGGCGTTCACAGAAACCATAGACCAGCTCAGACTGCCAAAATCCACAACTGTTTTTGCCCGGTAAATGAAACCACAAACATTTGCATGCTTAGATATCCCGACAAAAAGTAAATATTCTGGGTGACGTACTTTTCAATATCATACACAGTGGTGTGAAAAAAAAACAGAGGAAAAAATATTACCTTCCGTTTACTCTATCTTAAGGAGTTCTTTCCAATGGGTGAAGCTGAAATGCCCACATTGACTTCCCCTGGAATAACAAAGGGCCATATTTTCCCCCTGACAGATGTACGTGGCTCTCAGTTCCTCCTGGGAGTAGTGGCAGAACTTCAAAAAAACCCCGCACCAAGGCCAGATTTTCAGAGGTCCCCGGCATCCCCCAGTTCCTGTTGATTTGTAAGCAACATGCAGCTTGAGGTTTTGCTCGTCCCTCAGCTGAAACTTTCAAAACTCGTGATTTCTCAGCATGAGTCAGTGTTTTATGTAACCCCAGCTTGCATTCCTCCAAACCCCTCCTGAGCTCGGAGTGCTCCGACAGCCAACCTCAAATTCTTCATCCCTGCAGCTGACAACTTCAGCCCTCTGACGGTGGCACAACAGGCCCCTCAGGCTGCTCCTGGGGGGGGTTTGGGGCCTCAAAAGGGCTCTCCTGGTGCTGTGGGGACTGAGACTGGGAGAAAGTTGGGCTTTGGGAATATGGAGCTTCACTCCCAGTGGGCAAGGTGCTGAGCTTGCCCGCAATAGAAATTCCCAGTCCTGGGTTGGTTGGGCTGATTTATTTATTTATTTATTTTTAATTGCCTGAAACAGCATCAGTTTTATCCATGGCCCTGCCAGAAAAAAAAAAAAAAAAAAAAAA
>VZRN01006642.1:178600-189269 GCA_013397935.1 Dasyornis broadbenti | reverse complement strand
AAAAAAAAAAAAAAAGGAGATCTAAAGCATTTGGTTGGCATTGATAGCAATCATTTCAAAAAGTCCTGGAACATTTAAAGAGAATTAGAAAGGATTTTGCTGGAATCAAAGGGAGAGCACTTTCCATGGCTGGATGTGTATTTGGGTATCTGCAAACTGATTAAATCAGAGTGAGCGGAACAGCCTTGATCATCCAGGACTTTTAAAACAGAAGAAAGGGGTTTTCCTGTTTGGGGTCTTTTTTTCTCACTCACACATCTTACGGTTTTCATTCTTCTGCCTACTTGATGGTAAAGTAACATTTATTTTGGCACAGAGACTCACAGAGAGCTTTGAAAGGCCCTACAGGTCAAGCAGCTACAGCCTCCACCAAACCCACAGGGGTGAGAAAACCTGGAAATATTTAGGCTTAGGGGTCTTTTTATTTTCCATCCTAAGCTAAGTTTCATTTTTAGAGAAGTAGATATCTTCACACTTCGCTGCAATATCCATTATGATGCAGACAGGGCTCCGGCCTCGCCACCTCACTGCTTGCCATTCCTTTAGCAGTGCCAATTCCACAACCAGCTTTCCTGCTGCTCAAGCCAGAAAAGGCTTTCTTGAGGACTTTGCTGTTGCTGGTGATTTTCCCTTGGTATCAGCCAAGCAGAGAGGGGAGGATCAAGCCTACTTAAATCCCTGGCTTGCCTTCCCCCCCTCCACACCAGTGGTGTCGGTGGTCTTGGCTCTTTGGTCTGGTCCCCCTGGCCTTCTGGGAGGGAGCTGGGATAGTGCCTTGCTTAATCAACAAGTGACAAGAGTGTGTTTTTGTTTGTGAAAAGAGTACAGAGGGGAGTGAGGCAAAACATTAGAGTCAACTTTAAATCCCACTGATGCCAAAGGGTGCATCTTCTCCCTGACCTCCACCCTTCCCAGGTCCACTTTGGCTTGTGAAGTCTGCTGAAAACAATTAATTCCCTCCTTTTCCCCTTTTTTTTTTTTTTTTTTTCAGCTTTCTCCCAGTCTAGGCAACGGATTTGGCCAGCAGAAAATGTGGGAGAAGGGAAGAGAGGACTGTGGCAAAGGGGAAGTGGGAGGGAGACCCTCCCCTTGTGCAAGGGCTCACATTGGTCGGGCTGCTCCCCCAGCCCCACTCCTTGCTCCTCCCACATAGCCATGGATAGAGGAGAGCTAGACAGGGGATCAGATGAAATCAATAGAATGATGAGAACTGGGTATGGAGAGAGTTGGGGGTGTTGGGGTGAGTTATTTTCCCTTAAGTCCCAACATTAGACAGAAATTATTAGACAGAAATTTTAAAGCTGGAAGTCAGGGACAAGCGTGGGATGGATGTACTGCAAAGCCGATGAAAACAGGCAAATGAAACAGGCAAAGTGAAAATTAAATTACATTCATCCCCTGCTTTTCCACCACCTCTGTGTTGTCAAATTCAGTAAACAAGGGTACAGGGTAACCCAGCTCCCAACAGAGCTGGCAAGAGCCTTTCCTTTCCATTTGATGGAAAGCCTAAGCTGTTTGTAGGTTGGGGAATGGATCTTCTTGCAGTTTTCCCTAACGATATTTAGAAGTCATGCACAGGATCTCCAACACCCAGAAACTGCTACATTTTTAAACCAGTATGTGGATTCCCCCCATGGAAGAGGAATCAATCCCGCGTGGGCTACGGTGGGATGCTGTGTTACCTGGAGCAGCGTTTCCCTGCTCGTGCCCAGCGTATCAAGGGCACTTGGCCACACGGTTTCTTACATAAGCATGACTCAGCTCTAACCTGCTGTCCAGCAGCCTGGTTTTATGGAAAAGGAGGGGTAGGAAGACTCACTTCACAGTGCTGACAGAAAGCAAATAACAGTGCAAAGAGGGCTGATTCACCTATTAAAATAGGCACCTTTTTCTTGGCAGATCACCTTTTTTTCTAATTTTTGCAGTATTTTTCCTGCTACAATTGACGTCCTAAGTGACACTAACCCGCCTCCCTGCTCACAACAGAGAGGCTTTACAGAGCTATGGAGAACTATTTTGAAGGCACAAATCACTTGACCTAAAGACTCTCCCTGGAGTGTCAGTGCTGTGTACTACATTTTCACTCTGCCAAACCCTTTATTTAGCACATGCTAAAGAACATTTAACATTTAAAGATTCCCTCTGTACATCCTCTAAATGTCTCCATTCTTTGCTTGTAGATTAATATGTCTTCTGTGAAAATGAGATAATTGATTACAGAGCTGTATTATTTACAAATGAAGTGTTGTTCATATATTGACCTTTCATTTCTATAGCTCAATACTGGTCCTTGTACGGTGTTTTTAATTAGTGAAATGGTAACAGAATTACAAGAAAACAGCTTCTGTAGATGTTTTTAACAAAAGGAAACTTAAAGATAACTTGCATATTTAACACTGCAAAGCATAATATTTGATCAGATTCTTGCATCCCAAATCTCTGTTTGGAAAGAGAAAGAAACCTCCTGCTTCCAAAGGCACCACAAGGGGTAACGTAGGGTGAAGGGGATGATCGATAGACACAAGTGAGTGTTTGCCCTTCACCCTGCTCCAGTAGCTCTTCTGCACCAGGAGATTCATTTCAGCCCAATCTTCAACCAGCAAAGCCCATCTGGGCATTTCGAGATGAACGGCACTGATAAAGTCAGAGCACTTGGACATATTCACAGAAGCAAAGCTCCCAAAACCAGTGGCTATGGAGCACCAAATGGCAGCGTCAAAGGTGCTAGGAACACCAAATAGGCAAAACATAGCAAATTCACCCTCCTGAAGGAGGACAGGGCTACCTGACCTGTAGAGCCAGGCTAGATTAATAATGGTGTGCCCACAGCCCGGACTGACAGAGCAGTCAGCCTCATCCCCGGCCGTGGTGTTGCACTCAACAGCCGAGAGCTCAGGATGTCTCAAACCTAGCTGGAAGAGAGATAAAGTGTAAGGAAGCAGGAAGAAAATATGAAATATGGCATAAATACAGTTGACAGGAGTTTGAGGTTTAAAAAGAAATATGTTCTGCTTGGGAAGGGGAAGGACACCCTGTGAGAGACACCAACAGGCCTGGGAAAGCTTTGGATTTCAAGAATAATCAAGAAAATCCTCTCCAACCATGAGTTTGACTTAGTCCTTGTATGAATGCTTTGGTCTGTTTGTGTCTGGTTTAGTTTGGCCTCTTAAATGAGTAGCTGTTTCTAGGGAAGGCAGGGATTTGGATGGGGATGAGGCATGCTGGAGGCAGGCAGCTCTGTGACGTGCAAGCCAAGCCGCTCGAGGTGCTCGTTTCAGGTGGCTGATTGAAGGCAGAGATGCTCACAACACACTTTGCAATGCTTTAATTTCTACTAATAGAGTCAGACAAACAACCAAAAAGTTTATCTAAATTTTGCTGGACAATGTGCTTCTAATAAAACTCCGACCAGGCAGAGCTCAGGTTGATTCCGCCATCTTTCCCCAGGAGGGTGAAGGAGGATTTTCCTCCTGGACTTCAGTCTCATGAATAAAAAGATATGAAACATAAAGCAAATCATTTAATTTCTCAGTAACAACGATGTTAGTTACAGCTATAAAACAAATCTTGTAACGGCAGACAAGGGGTTTTTAAAAATCTTTTTATTAATTCAACAGAAGCATATTAAAAAAATGTCTGTCATTACAAGTCTAGAGAGAAGTATTAGGTTCGAATAAGGTCATTGAGGAAGGATAGAGGGAGGGAAGACTTTGAACGTGTTTTCAGCATCCTGTGGATACAGACAAATAACACAAATCACTCTTCAGAGGGTCTGTTTTGGGGGACCTTCACCCCAATGCACATTGGTCCCATGTGCAGCATCCACTGAACTGATGAGAAAAACCTCACATCATCATCTGTCAGCGCTCTTTGGGAAATGTGCTCTTGCTGCTTTGACAGCTGAATTGTTATGCAACCTGTACTTTATGTGAGGCATCTCAGGTACCATTTTCTTGCTAAGGGGCTGGTCATGTTCCGCTCTAAGTATCATCATCTTCTGGCCCAGTGATGATCCCCTGTTCTCACTGAACAGTCACTCCTGGTCAGTGACATTGCAAGAAACAAAACTGAGCGTATATTCAAAGCAGCTGAAACAATTCTGCAGTTTATGGTCAGGTCTACCCCACAAAGGTAAATCATACATCTCTTGACACAAAGCATGGTATAATTTTGCAGAAGGTGGCAGCGGGCTTTGGGCAACCCCAGCTTGTGGCTGTCCTCATGTCCACGCAGAAAAGTCCCTAAACAGGGCCCATCCACCTCACATTTTCAAATTTTAGCCTTGGTCACATCTGAAAATAGGAGGGTGGGGGTGTACTGCTTCTGGAACACAATATATCCCATACATCCAGCTTGCTGGGCTAAGCAGGATGCGGGGACCTCTCAGATGTGGAGCCAATAGGGAGCACTCTGGCTACCTGGGATTTTATAAATCTTTCTGCTATCAGTCTTTCAGAGCTCCAAATGCAAAATCCAGCAGCCCGGGATATCATCTGGATTTATGACTTGGGATTTATGAACTGGTCTGGATAAAATAAGAACTGCCTGACTTTTTCTTTTTCTTTTTTTTTTTTTTTTTTCTAGTTTGAGAAAATGAAATAATAAAAAATGAAGACCTGATTCTTTTTCCCATTTTCAAGGCTTGTTGTTTATACAAATGTGAATGTCTTGTATATATTCAATTATTTTGATTTTTATTCTTATCTGTATGCTTTCTGGGACTGGAAGCAGAACAGAGAACAAGCAATGCTGCTCTCACAAAGTTTCCTGCCTGACAGGAACCTCCTGAATAATCATGGTTTTGGGGCACTCCCAGCCCTGTTCCCAAAATTAGGAAACATGTTGATAAATGTTTAAGAAGGTTTCTGGATGTTTCCAAGCAGTGGGATAGCTCCTCACCGTGCTGCTGCCCCAGCTTTCACCCACTTTCATCGCTCTTTTCCTTATATAATTTTGCAGCTCATTTTATTTTTCATTTGATGCATGCTGAGTTTTTATTCTATGTATATATGCACGCACACCTATATGCACACAATCACATGCCTATTTACAGCTGCATAAACATACACATATACGTGTTTATGAGACACTGTTATGGATGGTTCGTATAAAGGTTGGACTAGATGATCTTGGAGGTCTTTTTCCAACCTTAATGATTCTATAAATTCTATAAATTCCAAAAACCAATACAGTCTATCCAGTTTTTGTTACTAATGAATTGTATGTATTTCGCACGAGAGTCCATCCCAAAGGACTTTCTAGCCTTATCTGTAACTTGTGACCTTCCTTTCTATATTTCATCTTACGAAAAAAATAAGAGATGGTATTTGCCTTGGTCAGGAGGAAAAAGAGTCAGGTATATTTTCGTTCTCTCTTCTGATTGACCCTTTCATACCTCTGTCCGCAGTTTCTGAATAATTTTCTTCCTGCAATCTTTGAATTCTCTTCACTCTTTTATGGATCAAGGTATCCCTTTGGAAAAAGCAACCGAATGCATCGCTCCAGTCTTTCAACCTCCCACCTTCCCCATCCCCTTGGGCACAGTATTCACATGCTAGCACCGCCAGACCATGCCAACACCTCCAGCCCAGGCTGCTGAAACCTTTGCATGCACTCTGCGCCTCCTCACACCTCAAGCTGGCGCCACGTAGATGCTGATACCGCTGAGTTTAACCTCTGCATGAGACCTGTGCACTCCAGTAAGTATCTCCTCAGGCCTTTGACAACCTCTGCAGAAGGGAAGGGCATGTAGAGGGAGAAAAGGCCAGGGAGAGCACGTGAGGAAGGGTGCTCTCACCCCTTCTCCTCGTGGTGCCCGAGCCGGACAGGCGATGCCACACCAGCACTAGGGGAGTGGGGATGATGTTCCTGGAACAGCTTCATTTTGCTCTGCCCATGAAGAACAGGCTTTTGCATCACCTTTGGTGCCTGAATAACCTAAGGTGGGGGTGTTTATCCCACCAAGGAATTCAAATCATCCACTCAAACCCTCCCAGTCCCTATCCTGTGAGCTACAGCATGGAAATGCAACAGACACAGTCTAAGAAATGTCAGCAACTTACTCTTTGTGGGTCTGAAGGAAAATGTGGTTTTTTGTTTCTAATAACCACACATTCAGAATGGAGTTTTTTTCAGCATGACTTGCAGCCCAGGAATAATTTGATTTGGAGATTTTTTTTTTTAATAAAATCAAGGAGCCTAAATCATGTCTCAGAGCTAGATGTAAATTGCTGCTTAAAAAAAAAGAAATCAAAAATTATATTGGTTTTTAATTTTCCATGTGAATTTCCCAACTGCCATCTCTTTTTAAGCTCAGAAGTTATGTGGTGAGCAACCAGGATTGGGATGGGGAGGCCAGGAAACTGTTCCATCTTTAGCACCTCCCTAACCTCAGCTTTGGTTAAGAAAGTTTGCTGAGAATTTCATGTGAATTAATGAAATTTAATGAGCAGTGAGGATGGTGGTGTTTGGGAACAGGTCTTTCCAGTTTTCACCCCACTGAGCATCTGTATCCCTGGTATCACAGGTATCCGCTGCCCACCCCATTCAGGCACTGGAGACATTTTGGGCACAGAGTGGGGGGAATTTGAAAAATAATTTTTCTCCTCCGTAAGCCTTTCTCCGTCTACTTTTCACATCACTGGAAGCTGGAGAAGGACAGGTGACTCTCTTTGTGACACCAGGGATGTGGTACCCGCACCAGAGCAGCTGTGCCAGCACTGCTGGAGCTGGGGATGGCATGGGAGCAGCAGTTGTCTCCTGGGGACTCCCAAGTCTCTCACCCCTCTCCCTGCAGCATCCAACACTAAGAGAACCCACCAAATCAGAGCACCAAAAGCATCTTCACTTGGCTGCTCGGTCCTGGTATGTGGCTCGGGCTCTCCCCCAGTCCCGGTACCATCTCTGGCATGGTCCATTAAAAATTATCTCTCCATCAGAGAGGGAGGGAGGGGGCTGGGGGCAGGCTCTGGTGCAAGGCACTAAGTGTCTGGACCTTGCTAAGTTCAAAGGCAGCCTCCCTCCCACCCCGAGGAGGGATGTAGCCGGCCAGAGGATGACTGGAGGCCACACAGACGGGAAGGTATGTAACAATCCATTTATCACTTTGCAAATATTAGTGCTGCTCGCATTTGCTGCAGCAATATTTCTTCTTGGAAATTGGTGAAGTGAGTAATAACAATGTTATTTATTCTAAGACCTTGGAACTGAGAAGCAATAACAGAGGGACTGTTCCCTTGAAAGCTTCAGAGGTGTAGGAAATAAAATGGGGGGGGGCGGCAGGGAGCGGTAAATAGACCAACAAAGGTCTGGAGGAGAGAAAGCCATTGAAATCTCGTGTTTAATTTCTTTGCCCCAAAGGTAATAAAATGCTTTTTGTAATGATTTATACACAAACAAGGCAGGGTGGGATGAAGGGTGAACATTTCGGATTCATCTCTGTCTGGAACATCCTGCAAGGTAGCAGGACATTCATCTAGGGTTCGGGGTCTAGCACAGCACCTCCTTCATCCCAGAGTCCCCTGGCTCTTTTCTTTCATTTTTTTTTTTTTTCTTTTCCCCCCCTTCCCCTTACATCCCTTATCTGAATATATAAGGCTGCCCTTTGCTCAGATTTATGGGTTGGGGCAGCACTGTGTGTATTTACAGTCTCCTGACCTGCAGACCTACAGCTGAACAAGAGCAGGAGGAAACCAGGGCCTGTTCCATAAACAGAGACAGATACGAGGGGGAGGCAGCAGGAATTGTGAGCAGCACTTAACATTTTTAACTATTTGGCCAAGCCAAGGAATCAGTGATTAGATTAGAGGCAAAGAAAAATGAGAAGCAGGGTTAAAGATCTAGGGAAGGTGGGGGGAAAGGACAGCAACAACCAACAGAGGCCCCAGGTTTGGCAGAAATTAAAAGTTATTGGGATGTTATAAAATGTTTTCCAGGGCAAAAGGGAAGAAATGAAAGCGAATCTCCAAAGCGCTCTAATCAAGTTGTGCTTTCCTTGGGTAGAGCCAAACAGTGTTTTTCAAGTCTAATTACCTTTTGAGAAGGTAGATTACTTAGTCTGTGTTTATTCAGGTACTAATTGCCTCAGATTAAGCCAAAAGAAAACCTTACTCAATGATAATAAATATTTCTTAGTTCCGTATCTATCAGTTGGTTTGTCGGCAGAAATTCAGTGCAGATGAGAAAACATTTCAAAGGGGCCAGAGAATTACTCGACTTCTCAGAGGCGAAGGCAGCAAAAGTGGCAACAACCTGGAAAATAAATATATGAAATGCAACGTATGTAGGGGTCACAATATAGCATAAGTATATCAACATGATGAACAGCTTTGATGAAAATGGTAAACAAAACCACCCTCTCTTCCTGTGGCTTGTTTTACATTGCAATAAACCACTGACTCTATAACCTATCAGAACATGCTGAGATTTTATGCATCATTTCCAACTACTATTTGAACATTTGGTTTAGAGTAGTCATGAACTATAATTAATGGGATTTTTTTGTGTGTGAGTCCTGATAAAAAGCAAGCTTTATTGTATTTTATTACCTGTTGGTCCAAAGCTCCATAGAGATGATGTAAATTCATTGTAGGTTTTAGGCTGGGGAAAAAGAGGAGGTGGGGGGTTTGCACATGACTATGATGAATTAACATTTACAATTTCTAATCAAACCCAGAAGTTTAGCTTGAGATGCCCTGTCCAAATTTCCTTTGCTCCTGTGAGCAAGTTGGTAGCGGCGGAACACAGAGATTTTGGCCCAGTTCAGCCTACCAGGAGGAGAGGGGAGAAAAAAACCCCAACAACCCAGGCACCACAAAGACCATGGAGATGAATGGCTCTATTTTATGAGCCATAAAAGTTTTATTCATCTTGACACCGAAACAGGTTTAGGCAGCGAGTTGACACGCCTTAAATAAATAAGTGGAATTAATTCCCCAGCTCTTGAAACAATAGCAGCGTGCCCGTAACGCTGAGAGCTGCCCCGTTGTTTCCCGTGGCTGCTCGATATTGATATTATTTGTGGGTTGGTTTTTGTTTTTTTTTTTTCCTCTGGGGCCTGGTTGCTCCACTTCAGATTCTTCCCCTGTTTTATTAGAGGTTGAAAAAGGTTCAAGACCTGGTTGTACCACTGCTCCCACCGACAGCTAAGGAACCAGTTTGGCGTCTGGTTTGTCTGTTGTTTTACTGCTGACCTTCAAATCAACTTTCCCCCCTGACCCCAGGAGGCATCTATCATGACAAGAGGCTGTTTAACACAAATGGTGCCCATTTATAGGGGAAGAGAGTCAGAAGATTTCCTTGGTTGTTGGTTTTTTTTGTTTTCTTTTTTTTTTTTTTTTTTTAAATGAAGAATTTGGTTTTTTCACCCCTCTTTTCTCAGTCACCACAGGTGAAATCCCTCCTAGCAGCTGGCTTATGAAATAATGCGAGGGGAGGCCTTAATGAGCTGAAAGCACCCTCAGCTGGAGATAAATATATGCAAATGAGATGCACAAACAAAGGAGCCCGGACAGAGAAATATCTGCAATTCCAGCAAAATGCTGCCTGCAGCTAGAAGATGAACAGCTTTGATAAAATGGTAACAAAAAGCACCTTTTTCTCCTCCAGCTTGTTTTACATTGCAATAGAGCATTGTTATTGTAACCCATTGGAGCATGCAGAGGATTTCTGCGGCTTCAAAAAAAAAAAAAAAGAAAAACCGGTTCAACCTTTNAGAAAACCTGTTTAAACATTTGTTTTTAAGGCATTCATGGGCTATGAGCAATGTGATAGCTTGGGGTTTTTTGGTGGCTTGGGATGGGTTTTTTTGGGGGGGTGTGGGTTTGGTCACGGTGGGTATTTTGGGCGTGTCTTTTTTTTTTTTTAAGCTATTTTTAAATATATATATTTAAAATATATTTTACCTGTTGGTCTCTCTCTGGCTTGGGTTGCTGGTGATTTTGGTCTTGATTCTTTGCAAGGGGGAAGGCGGGGTAGGGGTGGCTGTATCTTCTCGAGAAAAAAAAAATAAAAATCCAAGTTTTGCTTTCAAATTTGGAGGGAAAATCCAAGTTGACAAGTAGTAAGAAGCAGCTTGGGGCAGCGGGGAGAAGAGGGGAAAAAATCCAGACTTGAACATTCACCAAGCAGCACCCAAACAGGCAGCTTTAATGAAAGCAATCAAGCCTCGGAGCTAATTCAAAGACAGACATCTAACATGCTGATTTTAATAAGCTTTTAAAAGGCAATCTCTAACTTTTAAAAGTCACTCTTTTTAATTTAATTGGGTTTTTTTTTTTTTTTTTTATATATTGCCAAAAAAAACACAGTCACTAAAATATGTTTTCAATATGTATAAATANGTAACCCATTGGAGCATGCAGAGGTTTTTTGCGGCTTTAAAAAAAAAAAAAGAGAAAACCTGTTTAAACATTTGTTTTTAAGGCATTCATGGGCTATGAGCAATGTGATAGCTTGGGGTTTTTTGGTGGCTTGGGATGGGTTTTTTTGGGGGGGTGTGGGTTTGGTCACGGTGGGTATTTTGGGCGTGTCTTTTTTTTTTTTAAGCTATTTTTAAATATATATATTTAAAATATATTTTACCTGTTGGTCTCTCTCTGGCTTGGGTTGCTGGTGATTTTGGTCTTGATTCTTTGCAAGGGGGAAGGCGGGGTAGGGGGGGCTGTATCTT
>VZRN01006642.1:165127-178458 GCA_013397935.1 Dasyornis broadbenti | reverse complement strand
CTTTTTAATTTAATTGGGTTTTTTTTTTTTTTGTTTATATATTGCCAAAACAAACACAGTCACTAAAATATGTTTTCAATATGTATAAGTAGCATATCTAGACAATGTTTTAAATTAGCCCCGTATTTTGAGGGGAGGGGGAGAGGGTGGAGGAAGGAAAAAAAAGAGGCTTACTTGGGATGCGTCAAAGGCATTTTCCAGGGGTCATCATGTCAAAAAAATACCTTTATCTTCTTGTCCCTGCCTTTATGAATCCTCCTGTGTGAACATACAGATGCCTCTTTACCTATAGGCTTCTTCAGAAAACAACCCCGACCGATCGTCTCTCGGAGATAGGCAAACCTGCCTTTCTAAAAGGCAGAGGAGAAAAAGGCAGAGAAAACACAGTGCTGTTTAACTTTTAACCTTATGATATCATTAAATAGATCATTACGGATTCATAAATGGAGGATAAACACTATAAAGTTTAGAGGGCCCTTTACTCCAGGCACTAACCACAATTTTTTTATCCGGCAAGAAGAAGAAAAATAGACTTACCTTTAAGGAAAAAAATCCCCCTCTTACTTTGGCACTTACAGATGTTAGAGCACACAAGTGTCGGATTTCCCGATGTCAAGAAGATTTCCTAATTTTTCACAGCCTTCTCCTGTTGCATTTTTGGCCCAATGTGAGAATCATCAATTTAATTTGTGGGGCTGCGCACTGGAAATCAAGATATACGTGTACGTGTGCTTTAATGAACCCTAAAACCTGACTGGCAGCTCTCTGCTTGCAGTTGCCCCAAGCTCAGGATTTCAAGAGTTAATAAAAACTTGGTTCTATCAGGACGGCTTTCTTTTTGCAGCCCAGGTTTGTAGCAGCATAATTATGTTCAACTGCTGCTGTTTGAAAAGGGCAAACAGCATCTTAGGCACAGAACAATGAAATTACAGCTGAGATTTAGGTTAGCAAAAGCCGTCTTCTGCAGGCTTTTATGATTCATTATTTCCCATTAAATACAGTATTAGAAGTGTACACCAGATAGCTCATGGTTGCTGCGCTCAGAGCACATTATCTATATTACACAGGTCTGGGGAGCAGAATTAGAAAACTTTGGGGGAATGAGCAATATGTGTTTGCTGATAGAAGTACCATATGGCTCATCTTCCTCAATTGCTTTCATTGCGACTCTGATGCTGGAGAAATTAAAGTTTTATTTGATGTGGCACAGCTTAATGAACTGTCTTCTGTTAGGAAAATTGAATATGTTTCCTGTTATTTGAGCACAGAGCCCTCATGGTTTTGGCTGATGAGGGATGCATTATGTATTGTTTATTTAGCATTTTGAAAACAAAAGCAGATATTGGAGGTAAAATTGATTACTGCAGGATGTGTTATATAATCACATTTTTCTCCCTTTAAATTATGGCCTTGCCTATTGTTTTTATGGCAGCATTTTTTGAGGTGGGGGGGAGGGCATTCCCTAATAAAAAAGGAGGGGTTGTTGAGGCAAAGTGTGTAATCTCTGCTTTGTTTAAAAGCAGCACTAGAACTTTTCAAGCATAGGGAAGGACATGGAGAAAAAAGAAGTGCACTAACACATGGATTAACCTGCAGGCCCAGCGGCTGCCATGCCGTTGGTCTGGGGATGCTTGAGGACTGCATGAGCACTGGGCTGTGTCATTAGAGCAAGGCTCATTCCTCCATCCTGGGTGGAGGACACAAAGAGGGGAGCATCCACAATTCAGGAACTGAATACCCTGAGTTTCACATTTCTCAGTATGCCAGATGGAGTTAATTGCAAAATGTTAATACCTGCAGGGGAGGGGGTGAATATAGGTGGGGAGGATATAGAACATTATTGGGAGGAGCAGAGCCCATGGTACTGGGCACTGCAACATCAGTCGTTTGTCTGGGGCAAGCAATAAGTTATTGATGGAAAGATGGCTCAGATTAAAGGCAATGTGTGGTTTTGGCTTTGTTTTATAGTGTAAACAGACACACACACACACACACACTAGGGATTATATATCCTACCCGTGTCACTGGGGTGGTTGGCAGCAATAAGCCCAGTGATAGAGAGGGCTGTGGGTGCTAGCCCTTCTTCTCTCCAAGGGAGCAGACAACTATATTTCAGCTCTGAAACTTACAGGCAAACAATAATATTATCTCTGAAGTATGTTATTCTTATTAATTCCACTTCTACTTGTTGGAAATCCTGCCCCATGACACCCTCTGGCTTTTGCTGTTATTGATCTCCCAGGAAAAGGGAGGGGGGTGGATCAGGGAGCAGCGAGTGGAAGGTAAAAACTGGCTGTGATAGCTCAGTGCTTCTCTCCTGCCCTCCATGCTGCTCTGACAGAAAGACAATTTGTCTTGCGTGCCCCACGATGTTTGAGGACTCTGGAAAACGTGCCTGTTAAACAAGCCCCACACCGAATCTAAATACCATCCATTAAAAGAGAAAGTCCCAACGTGTTTATAGCAACGGGCCAAGACGCGCAGCCCTCGCCCCGGAAAAACTCCCATTGACGTCAGCGGGGCTTGTGCTTATGCAAAGAGTGCGGGATGCTGCCCTGCACCTTTAGAAAGAAAAGGCAAAAAAAAAAAAAAAAATAGAAAAGAGTGATATTGGAAGGAGGATGTTGTTCTTGAAAATGTCTCGGAGCAAAGAGGTGAAAGCAAAGCCTGTACAAACAGTGACTATAAATATTTTCCATTCTGTATCACTCTTCAAACAGTTCCCTGCCGTAATTTCAGGTGAGTACAAAAATAAATAAATTGTAGCGTGAGGAGAAGAAGAAGAAAAAATGAGAAAAGAAAAAAAAATACATTGCAGCCAAGGCTAAAACCACAAAAGCCTAATTTCTTTCATCCAGATCTATTTCCCAGAGAAGAAACCGGTGGGTTTTTATGAAAGGCTGCTCCATGACAGGAGCCTCCTTTGAGGAAGACCATTATGCATTGTTATCAGCATGGTGTAATTTGACTGTTGACAAAGTATCTGTGGCAGTGAGAATGAAAGCAGTTAGAAGTGTGTCGGGTTGTAATCAAGAAGATGCTTAGCTGTGCAACGCTGCATCTTGAGCAGATTTGAATCAACATTGCCTTGAGGGGACACACACACACACACACACAGAGAGAGACACAGACACACACACACAGACACACCAAAAAAAAGTCCATTAATTTTTAGTGGGAAAATTAGAGTGGCACTTGATGAAGTGAAATTTGACATGCGTTAATTGCTCCACAGCTCTCCTAATTAGAGATTTTCAAATTCTTTTACTGCTGTCAGCCTGATGCCACATTGTCTTGCTGGACAAATAGTAAAATTGCAAATTGGGTTGATCAAAAAGTTGGGCCTTGAAGATATCGGACTTTGGTTGGTTTGCTGCTGATCATCATTTTCATAAGAGAGTTGAGGGTGTTGTGGCCTATGAAGGGCATTTGGGGAGAGAAAAAGTGCAATAAAATCCTTCTTCTTGATAAATAGAGAATCAATGATTTAACAGAGCTTGTATAAAAAAGATTAAAGCATGCAAGAAGTGGACAATAAAGCAATGGAGTTGTAAATAAACCTTTAATCTTTGTTAAATTTGTGTCTTGCATGAGATTTCAAATATGATTCTGTTTTTAATAAAACCATTAAATTCGGTTTATTTTTTCATGCACGTCATTCGCAGTGTGGCAGATGGAGGCAAGGGGTGGGGTTCAGGTTCCTGCATGCCTTTTGCCCTAACCTGAAAGGCAGCATAGCAAGACCATGTTTTATATCAAAAACTAGTTATAAGGTTGCATGAACACATATTTGTGCTGGTTTTGAAGCCATGATTTTGCATCTTTTGTTTTTGTTTTCTTCCTTCCCCCCGATCCTGGATCATGCCTCCCTTCCCTTAGCCTCTGAACCCCTCTTAATTCATTAACATATTGAATTTTTTCAATTTTCCATTTTCTTGCAATAACAATATTAATGCCAGGGCCAAGGCCTGATTGGAGCTAAATTACTTGTTACCTGCTGGCATTTATTTATATGGCATTGAATTATAAAGCTTTGCTATTGTCATGCCTTGGGCGAATTGTTTATGACACCAGTAATAGGAGTAATTGTTATTGTTGAAATTACCTGTCAGCTACCCATAGCAGTGGCCCTTGTCCCACTGACAAATAGTGACAGGGGAGAGGGATCCTCCGCACGTCCTCCTGATGACTTCTCCTCTGATAATAAGGAGTGCAGGGCCTCTGATAATTTGCCTGTCACTGTTGAGTGCAGCTCAGAGAGAGTTGGCCAAATTGTTGTCATTCACTTTGACAAAGACAGCAAAACGCTCTGGAGCAGGAGGAGGATTATCAAAATAAATGAAAGCCCTCACACGTCCTTTGTTTTGGGTTTTTTTGGGGGTTGGGTTTTTTCCTCCCCGTTGCCACTTGCCTGCTTTAATGCCAGAGTTGTAAAAATGGGGATACGTTCCTTAGCAGTGCACCTTAAGAATCAGCACAGGGTAGGGGGCACAACACAGAGCTTGTGCAATTTGCATGCTGTTTGCCTGAAACATTTATAACATAAATATAAATTAAATTCTTAAATTATGGATATTTTTGGGACTTTTGTTTTGTTGGTTTTTTTTTTTTTTTTTTTTAACCTAAGGCTGTCTGTGTTTTGGCAATTACCAACTGTCATTGCAAGAGCAAGGGTGGTGTTTCTGTTGCATGGATTTGATTTTATTCGATTATTTGTTCTGTTATTTTTCACAGTCGGCAGCTTTTCTTTGAGCTCTCCTCTTGCTCTCGTGCCCAGCCCTGTGAAACAGCCCCGGTGCAGCAATCACTGTTGCCCCGTGCCCAGGGCTGCTGGAAGCAGCTCTGCTCCTGCTATGGCGTCTGCAGTTTTTTGCCCCCCTAAGCTATTGCAATATCAGAAGAATTATCTTCACAAAAAAAAATATTTCCTTTAGGAAGGGAGGTTCTGCCACTGATAAACCCAGCAGAGGTCTGTTTGCTGCTGCGAAGGAGCTTTGCGAAGAGGCGGTGTTATTTGTCAGAGCCTATCTATTTATAAAAAAAAATAAATAAATAAAATAAATTACGAAAACTCCCCCTTCACATCCTGTGACTGGTGCGCACGGGAGGACGCCCACGCTCAGTGGAGCCTTGCTGCCAATCACACCCCGACGCCGCTGAAAAAGGGAGATATTTTACACCATCACAGCAGCCGGGCTGCGTCAGGGATGCTCAAAGCGCAGGTTTGGGGTGAGCACATCACACTCTGCCTGATCCGGAGTCATCCACCCCGCATCCTTCACAGCTCATCCTATAATAGCAATAATTTCCCCTTTATTGGTCTTTACACTCAGGTAATGACTACCTGGGGCACAAAGCACCTCAGGGGCTGCTTTAGGCCCTTTGCCCCCAGGAGCCAGTCCCTAATTGATCAGTAAAACCTCCCACTGAGTCACTGATGCATCGTGTTATTAGCTGCAACAATGAGGTTTGGTCCACATAAATACCTGTGGGCACCACCTCACCCCTCGATTTGCTCCCTGAAGGAGTAGGTCTGAATTCCTGCCACCAAGGATTTTCATCAGCGGCAAATAAATCTGCCGAATTCAACTCTTTCATTTGTAACCATTGGGCTCAAACGCATAATTTAGCCAAATTATCAGCTGCCTCCATCTTCCCAGGGAACGAGTGCAAACAACGTTTTAGGAACAGACATCTAAATTTAGTAGGGTTTTGAATAATTGATAGGCTGGTGTGACAGAAGATAGAAACTTATGTTTCTAATCATCCCAAAGCATTTCTCCTTCCTCCCACCCCCCAAAATGAAGTCGCTTTGTTTGCAGTTAAATATAGGGAAGATGTCCACTTAACAAGTATAAAATTGTGATAGCATTAAGAGGTTATCCGTGGCAATAAAAAGCGGGGAACATGCCTGAGAATGTGATCTGTAAGGCAGATAATTTTTAAGGATGGAACTTGTCCTTGCTTTGTCTGGGGAGAGGCACGTTAGTGATCCCAGAAGGGGAGGGTAAAAATTGTAATACGCGTTTCCAACGGCAGATATTTTAAATGTGTAATATATTTTGGCGTGTTACTGCAAGCTGATGTTTGATGTTTTTCCTATAAAGCCTAAATTAAGCATCCCAGATACGGTTGTGTGTCTCCTGCTCCTAGCTGCATCAAAAAACAAAATACATTTTAAATGGCTGTATTACCAATATCCTGGTAGACTTTAACACACAAGAATAATCATCTGCCCTCTATTTTCTCTCTCCATACCTAAGCAGAGTCCCAGCATCGAAAAGCCCACCTTTACATTTCAAGCTCATTTGAAATGTAAACTTTTAGCAAATAAGCGATGGCTTATGGAGCTGCACCGCCGCTGTGACTGGCAGCAAATTCCTTTTTCTCCCTCCCTCCCCTCGGCGTAAGGGGTTTGAAATACCCATCAGTGTCAAAAGAAACTGCGCAGATCACCGCTGCTCTAAATAAGGCAGAGCAATGTTGAGAAAAAAAACTGCCGCCCCAAAGAAAACAAACAGAAAAAAATAATCATTCAATGGATTAAATTGACATTTCTGTCCCATGTCAGTCCGAATGACAAAGTGTCATGTTTTGCATCATTTCAGAAAGATATTCTTCAAACAAATTCAGCATATAAACAGGCAGCGGGCTTTTGTTTGAAACATTTCAGATCAAAAGTTAAGGGAAGAACAATTAATATTGCCTATTAAAATCCCTGTTATTGTTAGAGATACATTTTGTGGTTACTGACTATAAATAAAAGCAAAAGAACAGAGCCACGGTTTCTCACCACTGCAGATAGAAAAAGGCAATTTCCAGCTTTTTCTGTTTTGGTTTTTTTTCCCTCAAAGTTGCTCTTAGATGTGTTTGCTGAATAAACAGGATTAGCTGTATTTAAAACAAGAGATAAAGAACAGCTTTTTATTATACTGAACAGTCTGCAGGGTTTCCAGGCTCCTCTGAATGCACTTCATGCCTGGAACAAAATGTTCATATTTTACCTTTTTTAATGACACCATATAGAACAAGCAAAATATCCTTGTAATAATACAAATATAGACTCAACGGGGAATGGTAAAAATAGAGCATTTTTACCATTTCTGCTTCTGGCCAAATGCCGGAGTAGGGTTTTTTTTTTTTTTTTTACTTTCTTTCTTTTTGCTTTTGTCTTTGTTTTTTAGTTTGCAGTTTGCAGTTTTGCAGCAGGATGAGACACCAGGGAGGAAAGTATTCCTGTTGCTGAAGGGGCTTTCCCTTTTCCTTTGGCTGCAAAAACTCACCGGGTGCTGTTAACACAAAACTAATGGCGAGAGCGCGATCCGGAGAGCCAGCCTGCTCTCAGCTGCATTTCAATGGAGGCTTTCTCAAAAAATAGGTACAAAGAAAAGAATTTAGACAAATTTGCCTCTTAACCTTTAAAGATTTCCTGCCTATTCCAGTATGTCCTTTATTACATTAATTTTTTATTTAAATTACACCATTAACTGGATATGAATTTATCAAGAATACATATATTGATTTATAAAACAGTATCATTAATTATTATAATAGCTAGATGTAGCTGATATTACAAAGCCATTTAAAGGTTTTTAATATAACTTGGACATACATAGATAGATAGACATTATGGACAAGACTACAATTTAAACTGGCTACCAGCAGTTAATGAAATCCTTGATTTATCTTCTCATTTAGAGATTGATTATATTGTTGCTTTGTAAAACTATTTATTTTGTGCCATTTTTCAAAGGATGTCTCAATAAAAGAAAAAAGATAAATAAAACATCCAGCCAAGTCTCAAAGCATATTTGGTTTTATATTTTCTTTTTTAATGCTGCAGCTGCTAATGTATTGCTAGTTTGGAGACTTGTCACCTTTACGGAGAATTGGCTTTCTTGGTAGTAGCTGTGTTTGCACATGCACAATTTCCTATATTTGGATGAAAAAAAAAAAAAAGAAGAAGAAGAAAAAGAAAAAAAAAAAATAGAGGATGTCTTCCCGACAACATTGTGCTTATTTCCTAAACCAAAACCCAACAAAATGCCTTTCTGGCATAGATTCCTTAGGCATATTTTTTGTTTAAGCTGTGGAAAAACGGGACTTACCCTAGTGCTGCAAAGCAGTCAGTCATGGAGAACATTTTGATTTAAAATGCAATCTGAAGAGAAGAAAAAAGAGAGGGGGGGGAGGTAAAAAAGAGAAGGAATGATATAAACAAACAGTACACCACTTTCAAGTTCCTCTTAAAATGTTCCTAGCTTAACTAATACATTGGAAGTTTAAATCTTTACACATTGTTCTTGAGGGGCTATGTCTCTTGACTCTTTATTTATATCACTTATTCTTGTCTGGCAACATATGTTACCGATTTATTATAGTATTTTTTTGCTGTTAGCCAGACAAATGTAAGGGCTAGCTGAGGAGGGGTAGTTGCATCTGATGAGTTTAACAATTGCAGGGCATCCTTTAGGGGTAGCCAATGGGCTCTTTTGAAGCTATAATACTCACCATTAACCGTTTTCATGCTGACATATTTTTATTGTCGAAGTTGGGGCTTTCCCTCATGTCAGCCTCTTTTGTATTCAATGGCTTCACAGGCAAATCAAGCAGTGTGGCTGAGGGCTTCACCGAGCAAAGGTTTTTGTAGGTGTCTCAAGCCCTCTCACATCTTGGCGTCTAAATCTGCAGAGTGTTCCCCCCGCAGCAGACCAATGAAAAAGACACACAGAAAGAAGAAAAAGAAAAAAAAAAAAAAAAAATCTAATTCTATAATCCATGACAAATGCAAGCAAATCCTAAGTATAGGTGGTCAGGTTTCTCAGTGCCATTACTGGCACCAAAAGGTAGCAGAGAGGAAGACTTTTCCCATCAAAGCAGTTTCCTCCAAGTTCTTATTTTTAATGGATGCACCAGCAGCAGAGGGAGAAGCTGCAAGGACAGGAGGTCAGCTGGATGTCACATTTTGCACGTGGTGTTTTTACGTGACCCATTCTGGAGCAAGAACTTGAACTCTCCCCACCTTTTCCCTCGTGCTCATTCTCTGCCCTATCTCCTTGATCAATGGCAACAACATCCTCCAGCTCCTTGAAAACTGTACCCCTTTTTCTTATTTCACTGTTGGAGCCCCATCTTGAGCTTCTGGGAGCCAGCAGGTTTGTACAGGCCATGGGGACATAATTCCTAACATCTCCCGCAATTTCCAGCCTTTTGGTGCCAAATCAGACAATTACACCTGCCAGCAAATCTTGCTGTATATGCGACACCCAATGTGGGATGCTCAGGAGCTCTCCTTCCCAAGGATCACAAAGTAGATGGTAGAGCACACTCCGAATTTTCTGCTGTTCAGAATTCAGTCGGATTTTTAGGATTTTTTACATCCAAAAAGTTGTATTTACTTTCCCTTCCATCTTCACAGAATGCGGGTAGAGGCTGTAAGCTAACAGGAGAGCACAGGACCCGAGTGGTGATGATCTACTGGAGAAAAATGTACAGCAAGCAGCATTTTGGGTGGGAAATGACACGTTTTGGGTAGAATAAATACAGAAATTTCAATTAAATTCATAGGGCTCCATTGAAGGGGGGGATTGAAGGTGGATCAGGGCCTGTGTCCTCATAGCACTGGGGTGTCCTTGATAAATGCCGCGCAATATAGTTTTAACCAGGAGAAGAGCAAGTGCTCCTGTGGGTTTTTTTGTTTTGACTTCTTGACAATTCAGTTGTTGTGGGTTAATTTGTTTGATTTTTAATTTTTTTAAAATTATCAGAAGTTCCCTCTACTTACTGCTGTGGGTTTTGAGGACTTTCTAAAGTAGGTCTGGATTCAGCAGCATGCAAAAAAACTTGCATGGATATGAAGATTTTCCTTTCTGCTCATTTTTCTATCAAGAAGCTAGCCTAACTTTTATTTTTGGTTGGTTTTTTTTTTTTTCCAAATTGCAATATAATTATACTTTGGATGCCCTCCTAAAACAATTTGCAGACCCCAAATGAACCTTTGGAGAGAAGTCTCATCCTCCTGAATGCCAAGGGCACGGTGAAAAACGCTGCGGATGAAATGGTCACACGAGTACTCGTAGCTTTAAGGATTTGAAGTCTTGGTTTTTCCCATTTCTCCAGAAAGATTTTATTTAGGCAAAGGTCATCAGTGTCCTGGGCAAATATTTGGTGGCAATACCAAAGGTTGGAGCATATGGATCATCACTTATTTAATTTTTTATTTTAAGGACATTGATGGCAACTTCATAATTAAGCTAATAGCCCCCCCTTAAATTTATTTATTTATTCCACTCAAACCTGTATTTTTCTGGCTGAGGAGGGAGGAACAGGAAGCGTGACTCAGTCTCTCAATCACTCTCTTTCTGTTTTGTCCATCACCTTGGTTTCTTTCCCCTGTTTTTGACCTGCACTTTTTCTGGATCAGACACTGTCAGGTTGAGAGGTAATAAGAACCAGATGGACATAGTACAGAAATTGCCCAAATGGGTACGAGAATGTGGGGAGCTGTCAGGCATAGAGAGAAGCTGGAATTTTTCAGCAATAAAATGGGATTTATCGCCACTCTACCACAGTCATTGCCGACAACCGTTTACCTTGACAGAAACCCCATTCCAATAGGCCATACCGATGCAGATTTTTTTTACCTTTTTTTTTTTTCCAAAGAGTGATGATTGGTATTTGTTCTAAGGCTCAAATGGCCTGCACTAAAGGTGAAGCATTAGGCCAAAGTCCTGTATTCCCTACTGAGGCAAATGAACCTGCTAAAATAAGTTCCTTCCACAATAGCTGTGTAATTGAAACCAGAAAGTGAGAGAATTTGATAAATTGCTTGACCCTGAAGGAATGTTAAGGTCATAAATTTTCATTGCATTTTTTTGCTTCTTTTTTAGGAAAAAAAATCTCTTTTATACACATATAGGTAGATAGATATATTATGTTTAGTATTTGTCTCCAAATTCCAGCTAACTTCCAGATCATTAGCCATTACTTTGCCATCCTCTCCCCACGGGAAACTACCAGAAGGTTTAGAGCATCCTACCTACACCTTCCTAAGAGGGCTGAAGGACACAAAATACTCACAAATAGCAGTACTGCTAAGGAGTCAGCCACATCAAGAATAAACAACCCAAAACTGGGAGGCTAGCAAGTGCAATCCCTTTAGAAAGACAAAATAAACAACATAAAAACCCCAAACATACTGTACTTGAAGAGTGCTGGAGTAGAAAAAAGGTCTGTAAATCATTCACAGGTTATCAAACATTTATTGCTACTCTTAACTGGTTTTTTTTTAACGTAGAAGTGGCATTACCTTTTATTTGAAAAAGAATGATCAGTGTCTTCTTGAATAATATGTACAATACTGAATAATATGAATATAATAAGATGTCTCTTTAAGCTCTAAAAGAAACAAGCAAACCCCAGATCCCACAGTATCTTGTTGTTGTAATACACACCTTGAGAAAAAGTAAAAGAAAATAAAATTAAAAAAAAAAACCAAAACCAAAACAAACAAACAAAAAAAAACCCTGAAAATTAAGGCAGACCAAGAAAAAGGATGAGAATAATTAGGAGAACAACCAGCAAGGTAAAACATCCAACCCTGTTCCCTGTTCTGTGCTTGCACCCGTCAATAAACACAGCCATACTAAAATAGCTCCTAAGAAGAAGCAGAGGGGAAACTCAGAAGTATTTTGGTTTTGTGTGTGGTTGTTTGGAGTTTTTTTCCTGCAGTAGCAAAATTTACTTCTTTAGCTGTAGCATCTTCTGCTTCACAACTGCTTGAAATTTACCACCATATAGTAACTGCTTTTTATAATCCAGCTGCTTTCCTCTCCCTACTTTGAATATAACATTTCAGAGGCAAAACTGTCTCGCTTCAATAAGGTGTTGCACTTCACATAGCCGTGCGTACTTAACCCTACATGAAGCAAGTTAAATAATCATTAGAACAGTAACCCGTTGCTATCAAAAACTTATTGGCCCTCTAAATTTTAAATTAATGGCCTGTCTCTCTTGTTCTATGTGTGTGTATGTATCTGGTTTTCAGACACTTCAGTGGAAAGTCATAGACGTTTTATCAGTATATATTAGATGATTTGCATTATTGATATTTTACTTTAAAAGTAAAATAATAATAAAAAAAAAGTGCAGGGAAAAATAGTTCTGCTGAGCTGGTTCATCCCTAGACCCCTGATTCTTAAGTAACTCTTCAGAGTGTTAATTAGCAGTCAATATTTGACAAACTGGTAAAGAAATGCACTCTGCTTCTCTCTAGCCAGGTTGTTGTAGCTCAAATAAGTTTCTTCAAGAAAGCATGAAAAAGAGAAATTAAGGGGGGGAGGGGGGGGAAGAAAAGAAGGAAAAAAAAAAGAGTTGAAACAATGCCCCTGTAAAATCATAGCAAAAAAAAACCCCTCAATAATTTATACTCACTTTTTCTTTTTGGAGATGTTAAATAAAACTACAGTGGAATGGGGTTTTCTTGCTTTGTGAGGGAGGTTTTTTTTTCCCCCTAAACTTTCTGGCCCAAATCCCTTCTTTCCTATTTATTTCTTTGAGTCCCAGAGTAACTGCTTGTCATTTTGAGACAGTTACTTATCCAGAGAATGAAGGAGTATAGTCTGCGTTTCAATTAGAGAACAAAAAAAAAAGATAAAGACTTGGAACATAATCGAAAAATGCAAAGAGACATATTAGGATGAGAAATTTCATCTGTTGCTGTATAAATATTTTAATAAAAGTTCTAAAATAATGTGTCTGCCTCCTGCTCTATAAAGAGAGGAGATTATGAAGTGCAAATGATGCAGCTTAGATGTATAGATCCGACTGGGATTTTTCACCATTAAAGAGTCTCTTCATGCTTCTCCTCCAGAACTTTGTTTCAGAGCCGTTTCAGACCCCAAGAAATATAAATTTCATAAGTATAAATAAAAGATGACCAGCGAGTGGCTTCAATCACTAATATTTTTTTGCAAACTAATGTTCAGCTGATGCAACTCGATTTTGTTTTGCATCACATTAATGTCACAGCGGCAATGACTGGCCTTTATTCACCAACCCTTTGAGTCAGCACTTCAAGACATCTTTCAAATTAGGTCATACTGCAAATTTGCCGCTGATACAAAGGTTGATTAAGAGAGCTTCACGATTTTAAGGGGATGTCTTGTGAGGAGAATTAAGGCCTGGTTGATAGTTCCAGGAAATGTGAGGACCCGTAACTACATGAAATAATGTATAGGCTCTACGGGGAAAGAACATATTTCCTCAGAGCGCTTGAAGAAACGCTCATTTACAATTTAACCAAGTCCTCCCCTCACACTCTCCCACCACCC
>VZRN01006642.1:133798-159141 GCA_013397935.1 Dasyornis broadbenti | reverse complement strand
AAAAAAAAAAAAAGGGTTCATAGCACACAGGGGATGGGAATCAAGGCTGGTTGTGTTATCCTGTGGTGCAAAAACACACGGAAAAAGGGTGGCCTTCTAGCACACATGGGCTTTTCACCACCTTCCCTAACAACTTATGCCACTGAGCAAACATTGCAGAGGCTCTCAGCTAGGAATGGTCTGGCTAGTGTCATGAGTCAAGGATGGCCAGCATCACTTTGATTTCTTTGAGGTTAGAGAGGAGTATTTAGGTCACAACTCTTTATTTCCACCCCATGTCCCCAACATCTCTAATAGAAAATGGTCGTCTTGATCGAAGGAGCTAAATTCTGCTGTCATTCTGCAGGACTGCAGGATAATTACATTGACTTCATCTGAGCACTTTGGTTTTGCTGATGCATCTGTCAAGGACAGGAGGGGATTCTCAGTGTCTCACAGTCCCTGGAGCATTTGTTCAACTAACCCTTCAACATTCTCACAGGAGGCTCTTCTTACACAGCCCATGATTGAATCACTAGGGAAAGAGTCTCCTGGCTGACATCCCACCAGCAATGGGGCATCTTTGAGGAGAAATAAAAGGGAATTTTTGGTTTTGTCAGCCTTAAGGCCAAAAAGGGTTTTTGTCTATTGTTCTCTGTTGACCTGGAGCAACTGACTCTTCCTTCCAAAATAATAAATGGATATTTACAGGTTTTCATGTGTGGTCAACCATGATGCAATATATCTTCCCAGCTGGCCGCATCTCTTCTTCTTTATTTAGCATGCTATTTTATTAGTCATCCAGTTCACCTGGTAGAGTGGCTTGCATTCACTCGTGAACAGTGAAGATTTTACCAGTTGAGTATTTAAAAAAAAAAAAAAAACCCGAAAAAACAACCAAACCTAGAACCCATATTAGGTGGAAAGCGAAAGGCCAAAGGGAAATTATTGCTGGTTTAGACAGCAGCATAAATTTTCTTCCTATTTTTAACCTAGCTTTTAATTTAATAAATTTTATGACCCTTATATTAAGTACATATGTTTTACAAGACATTGTGTCCCTTGAGTCACCCTGAATTTACTCTGCTATAGCAGAGTTAAATGAATGAATACTGTGTTTCTGATTTCAGCTTACCCCTTATTTGATCCTTATATAGTCAATAAACCTTCATAGAAGCATGAAGCAGCTGAATCAAGCAGGGTGCCAAAGCTGTGTTGGGGAGTTCTGTTAGTCTTTAAAAGGGAATTAGTAAACTGCTATTCTCTTATTCAGATCCTGCTACACCACTGCCAGGTTTCCCATGCTGTTTACAAGGAATAAATGTTGATACCGATACGACTCTTGAATTTATACATTACCAATTTAATTTTCATATGATAATTTAAAAGGGAGGTCAAGTTTTCATTTGCCTCCTAGCCCCTTCAGGCATTCAAGCCCTCTAAACGTAACTACTTTTTTTTTTCTATTGCTCTCTAGAAACTTGGAAGAGCAAAAAGCATTTAAGTCAGCCCTGCACAGGTTATGGACTATTCCCAAACAAATGCAGATTTGGAAGGAAGATGGAAGATCTTTCCGAAACATTTGAACAAAAGCCAACTCTGCTTTCCCTCTATCAGCAATCCTTTCACTAAAATTGGGGCATATAGGCTAGTAGGTGACAGCAGAATCATGAGGAGAAAAAAAAATAAAGTAATGCCAACTAGAAATCAAGGATAAACAAACTGGAAGATCAATCAAATTACCTGGAGTAGATCCCTTTACAAAACTAAGATGTCCTGATACTCAGTGCCTGCAGAGAAAATAAGCATGTGCAGAGATTGCTCTTGTTTGGGTGCATTGACACTGTTTATGTAAGTATTACATGAGGGCAGCTTTTCACAACAGGTTTGCAGTGGTGGCAAAACACAAAGATTCAAAAGGGATAGTTGATATTTGCTGAACAGTGGGGAGCATGAGTTATTGATTGGCTTGGTATCAACCTAGAGTTCCTTTTTGATATAATAAGATTAGTTTAGAAGGGTGTTTTATAAATCGGGTGGTTCTTATTTGATTTGAGTACTGACTCTTAGTGACTTGCCAAAGTTCAGTAAATATGCAGAGTACAGTATATGCACTTTATCTTTGTGTATTAGCTATGACATAAACACAGAGGGGAAAAGTCAAATTTTATACATCAGAAAACGGGTTTGTTGCCAGACATTCTAACGTTGCGTATTTAATTTCAGTGATGTATGTTAAAATGGGAAACCAAATTCAATGAGCTGTTTGTTTCTTTCCACAAATACGCTTACATCAATGACCTCTGAGGACACGACCTCAAAATGTAACTGGATGTTTAAAAGAACCTCGAAGATCTATATAAGACATTAACATTCGTGTCAGAGGGCAGTATACAAGCATGTATATACTCAGCTGTCTATATGTCGACTGCTATATTTTTATTGTTACAGGAAACCAGCCAGAGTCCCAAACAGGAAAATTATCAGCTCCCTTTTATTTTCTTGGCACGGTCCTGTTTAAGACTAAAGGCATGACCTTAAGTTAGAACATATTTTAGCCCTATTCAGTAACCATTTTGGCACCTTCTGTGTGGGGTTTTCAATGCTATCCTGTCTCAGGGAGCACAAGGCTCCGGCAGTGGTTAGGCGCGGTACATGGAGGTGTGCAGACCTGAGTGTGATGATCCATAGCAGGCTCCTAAAAAAAGAAGAAATTACCATTTTAGCTGGGCATGGGGAACTCCCGGTCACCTCTCCGGGGACACACTGATGTCAGGTTCTGCTGTCTGTAAGGATTAAGTGCCTGTTTGCTTTCTCACTAACATGTGGTTTGAGAACAAAGCAGCTCAAATCTCCTTCATTCTTAACAAAGCATCTCAAATTGCTGAGTAAAATTCCTTAATCCTCCCATCTTAATCTGAAAACATCAACGCCTCATGGTAGCACTGAGGTCTCTTTTTGTCCACTGTGGAGCACCATTGACATCCCTGTTTGATTTGGAGCTAACTTTTCCTGGAGCCGCCCATTATCAGAGGGAAACCTCAGGTGCTTTGTTCTCAGAGCAGGTCTGCCCAAGTAGTTGTTCTTTCTTTATGTTTCCGCTACCAGTGAGAAACTAAATACGAAACAAGAAGAGAATAAACTAGCATAGGTTCTCATCTCCATAGACATGTGTGGTAAAGTGTAACATGAGTTTTTCCATCACGAGAGCCATGAGGAAGGACGCAGCAGCTGCTTGTCTGAGTGGTCCAGACGTCAGGGTAGAAGAAACAACCTTCAACATTCCCATCAGTGCAAGCAAGCAAATTTGGTCTAGAAAGTAAGAAAGCAAAGTACCTGACCTGAAGAGGGTTGTGCTGTTGTACCATTACACAATAAAGCACCCAATAAACACCAGATGATTTGATCTCAGTGCCTATGACTATGTCATCATTCTGACGTAAAACTCAGCTGTCATCCTAACCAGTATTTTCCTGCAGTCATTTAACCAATGACAACAAAAATCAACTCCCAGTTTCTGCTAGAAAAGTCACAGAAATCACTACTTGCTCACTCTGCAAGCACTCCTCCTACTATTACTATTGCTCTCCTACTACTTTTTTTCTGTGTTAGTTTGGCTTGTCCTGTCCCAGCTTCAGTCAGTGGTACAAACAAAGCACCAAGGAGATGGGATCAAAGATTTGCCTGCCCAGTAGTAGTCAGAAATGAATGGCCAGGGGAACGACAGATGTGTAGGACAGCAGCAATTCTTTCCCAGTCCGCTCTCTTTCTGTGAGAGATAATATATGGGCCAAGTTCTCCTTCAGGCACTTACAAACATGCAGAAGTTTTACATATAAAACTCGGGGAATTGGAGAAAACAAGAGGTAGTTATCACCATAGCAGATTTAATTTCTTTTCTTCTTGCTGATTTCAAACACTTCCTTTGAGATTTAGCTGTAAGGGTCCATTAACTAAATTGAATGCACTATTACCTAGACCTACTTTGAGCTATATTTGCTAAAAATTAGTTTGCTTCTCTTTCTCCTCCATTTCTGACCTCAGCAATGTGCGTGCCTTGGTTCAAGCTTTGCTTCCCCCTCTAATCAGGGCCAGGTCAGCCCCAGAGTCAGGATTTTTATTCTAAAAGCCATAAGGGCTCCATAAGGAGCAGCGACCAACTCCCTTTGAGGAAACTTCTAACATGTTTTCTTCCTCCCATCATCAAGACACCAAGTGCAGCTTCAGAAGGTCTGGCCATGAAAAATAACTCCAGGTTTATGACCAGCAATAGTCAGCTGGAAATCATAACTCACTGCTGAGCTGTTCATGCACAGCTGGAGCAGACTGGTGTGGAACAGAGTGTGCAGGGCAGTGGGCACAAGGATGCACAAAATTCAGTTCTGTATAGCCTGCTGGTTGGCTGCAGAAGGGATCAGCAGGATCATACCCTTCAAGATGCCTAGGCCAGAGGCTGAAATATATCAAAACCAGCACTACCTGGGCTATAGCCTCTAGGAAAACAACATGTAGAACTTCATAGCCCCATGCTCCAAAGCTTTTGTCATGTAAAAGGTTTTCTAAGCATAAGAGATGGCTCTTGAGACTGGAGATGAAAAGCTGCAGAATATTTTCTTCATCTATCACATCTCCAAAAAATATTGCTGAAACTATCTCAAGAGGCTTCCAGCTCCTTGCTGGAGACAGCAAGTAAAAAAAATGGATACCTACGTCCAGAAAAGATGCTAGAAAGATCCCTGCAGTTCTCTTGGTAAGGATAAACCTCAAGAATCTGATTTATTGAATTAAATTATAACTGTGAGTTTGCAAGCAGACAAAGATTCTGGGACAGGCTTTTCCATAGAAAACTCACAATTGGGGAGTTACAGAGTAACAATATCTGTGAGGCTACCCTGAACAAATAAAGCTTTACGGTTAAAAAACAAGGAGCAAGGTGCATCCACACAGATAGAGCTCAGGGAGTGGAACAGATGGGAGCCAACAGAGCCTGGGGAGGACCAAAGACCCTTTAGTACAGACGGGGAAGACTGATCTCACACAGAGTGAGCACAGGTCAAAGTCTTGAAAAAAACCCAGATTATTAGGAAACAGAATCCTTTAGAAATTTTTCCACATTACTCCTGCAGGCAGTGAGACTGCACACTTGAACTATGAGCTAATGGCAGGACTTTAATCAAACCATTCCCACAGAAATGCTAAGACGCTTGAAACACAACTCATTGGCCAAAATTCCTCCACACAAAGGTGACAAATGAGCCTTGAAAGACATGCCCACAAAGCAGGCATTTCTCAGCTGATGACGAACAGGCAGCCGCCACTGCTGCATGCTGCTCTTAACCCGAGTGGTAATAGCTACTGGCCTCAAGAACTAGTTAGCTCTCATTTATATCAGTGGGAAGCAGTGTCTCCACCGAAGTCAATATAGTTTCACTGGGCTAAGTGTGATCAAATTAGGCTTGATGTCCACAGACCTGAGTGTATTGCTTGCCTTAGGGCAGGGGGAGCAAGAACAAAGGGCTCATATATTGGTATCTGTATTTGGTCTGTAAAGGATTGCTCTCTCTTGCCCACCACATCTTTCAGCAACGGGCTGTGTGGAGTCATACAATTAAAAAGTCATTTATGTTCAAGATTCCCACATCTCTGACGTATGCCTTGTCACAGCACAGGAGTTCAGCTCTACTTCAGAGAGATTCGAGCATCATGAAAAACTGGCTGCCAGCAAAAAATCATTCTGAGAAGAAATAGGAGAGGGACAAAGAAACAGACATGCACAAAGCAACCTGGAGATGTTACAGGACTCCATCAGAGCTGACTCTGGGTACAAGCAAAGCAGGCAGCTTTCCAAAACAGCAGGGAGACAAAAGCATAGGAGCATTTCCCCTGGTGTCCTTCATCCTCCAGATCCTGACTGATGGCCCTGTTGGTGGCAACTGGAATCAGGAATATGAAGAGCCAGCCTTCCAGGCCACCTCCAGGATTCCTGCTGGTAACCACGAACATCACAGATTTGTTTGCAGTGCTCCAACATGGAGTGTAAAACCTCCCAGGTTGTGCTGGTGATGGAGGCAGAGCCTTGGGAAGCTGCTGGTGACCCTGAAAGAGGAAAACCACCCCTCACAGGGACCTCAGCACCCGACCCTGGGAAAAGCTCACCTGCCGCTGGAGCCGGATGGTTGCCCATTTCTATTTTCCCACATTCTGCCTGGTGCATGATTATCATCACACCATCCCCACCAGCTCTGGGGCAAAGCACTCAGGTGAACTTGGAACTGGAAACACACACATGTACAGACATGCACCCCTTTTGTCAGGCATAGTATTTTACAGCCCATGGGGGAGTAATAAGCCTGAGCTCGGTATCTGCCTCATGGTATGATATAACTTTCAATCATGTTAATTAAATTAATATGGGCCATGCTAATGAAAACCACAAAATACTATTTTGGTGTCTATGAGCACATGCATTTTGATAATATCAACTTGTCATTCTGATGTTCCTTTCTACACCAAATACCAGCAATGTAAACATCTAACAACACTTTCATCATAACAAAGGAAATTCTGCATCAGCACCAGACTGAACGCAGACAGACTTGTGTAAGCAGCAAGCACCAGAAATATTCAGACGTACTAGGGCTCACCAAGTGTTCAACAAACGCTCCTCCTATCTAATCTTTTAATCTACTTTTGAGGTATATTTTTGGCTCGTGTTTTGTTTTAGGTTAGGGGGGTTTTTTATTATTATTATTCTTTCCCTGCATGATTAGCCATCCAGGAAATGTTTAAATTACAAAATCATAAGGTTTAAAAGATTTATAGATCAAATTATATTAACCTAATGCAATAGGCCAGCCATACGGAAATTAGAAGTCTTTATATTTTATTTTGGTTATTAAATTGCTCCCTTTATACTGTTTAGTTTGTTTGCAACAGCAAGGTTTTGCTGTCTGATGTCAAAACTCTCAGAGTAACCAAGCAAAAACAAATGACTTAGTCCTTGGTTCAAAGAAATAATAGGTTACTAGCATAATTAATTTTATGTTTAATTACTGCAGAATGAAACAATTCAACAATATCCAATCAATCCTCAGAATGACAGAACAGAAGGTCAGCAGTTGCTAAGTCAATTGTTTTGAAAGAGAAATTTATGTCAGGTTCTCTTTTATGTGCTGGAGAAAGAAATTGGATAAAAGTGGTCAAGCAAATGTTAATTAATTGTATAAATGTAATCCTGTTGTCATGCAAAAATCACAGAGACTCCAGGCACAGCGTGCAAAACACTGGGTATGCATCACTCAAGAACATCTAGAAATGACATCTCTGACTTAAAACAATAATAATGGAAGAAGGAGAGCAAGCAGGAATGTTTGAAAGCCAGAGCAGTTTCCAAACTGGCGTTCAGAAGTACTTTTGTACAAGCTGACCGGTTCAGTCCAGAGGCTGCAGAGGCAGGTCCAACATGAAGTCTGACCCTGCTCGGGTCCTTGTAGCAAATCTCAGAGATGGCTGCTTTTGTCCTCCCTGTCTTTCCTCAGATTAGGAAGTTAATTGGGTTCAAAATTTCCAACTCCTGTGATTATTTTTTTCACCTGAGCCTCTAGGTATTCAACAAGGTGTTTTTCTCCTGCAACACAAGCCTTTAGTTACATGCCTACACTTTCCCATCTTGCCTCAAAATTGCCGCTCCTGCTTCCACACTCCCAGGAAATTTTGGCATTTTAAGAGGCCTCACCTACAATTTCCAGCAGTTTCCATCATTTCCCAAGATTGTTGATCAGGTGTTTCCAAGACCAAGACTATCTAGCAGGCTCAGCCATCCTCTGACCCAAAGTTTTGTTTTTTTTTTTTTTTTGCACTACTCTTCTCTTCAAGCCTTGCTCATGTCACCTGTGGCCACTCTCTATCACCAGCTGCTTCTTCCTTTAATAACAGCTTGTGAAAAGTCTTTAACCAGTCTATTCTCTTATTTTATGCTTTCACCATCACCTTCAGCTGAAGGATGATGAGGAAACACCTGGTGGCCCAGTCACCAGTGCCACAACTGGACCTGGCAACGAGGTCCATGAAAATTTACTGTGCTGGCTCTGAAATCTTGCCAAGGTAAGGACAAGCCCTGGGTGCTCCTTACCTCAGCTCTTGCTACGCTAATGGTATGATCCCAGCCTTTTGGAAATTAGGGCAACAGAAGCATTAGAAACCATTGATCTAATTATCACCATGACACCCTATTTTAATCCATTTTTGCACAAAATCCAGCCGGGTAATTGACTGCATGCAGAGCATAGACACACCAGGATCTCTGACTGTAGAAGACCTCCTTCAGCCAAGCATAAATTACCTCTGGCAGCCAGGGAAGGACAGTGCTTTATCATTGAGTGGGAAAATTGAAATGCAACTTTCCACGTAAACCAAACCAAGCTGTGTTGTGAACCAGTTTTGTCACCTGTAACAGAAGGTGACCCCGGGGAATGCTGGACAGACCAGCCTTGAGCTCTCCAGAACACAAGAAACATTTTAATGTACACGCAACGCTTTGCAAAGATGAAGCTTGCAGCAGCTCTGCCGTGACTTGAGACCTTCTCTCTGAGCCACTTAGCTGGCACCAAAAAGGGGCCACGGCGAACGGCAATCCCCACCCTGTTCCACAGCTCATTCAATGATGGGAAACCAGGCAGACAGGGTAGGAGGAGTGAGTGACGAACTCCACAGCACCTCACGGGCATTCCTAAGCCTCATGCAGGGTTTAGCTCTTATTTTTCCATGGAAGATGCCAAAACATTCGCAGATTAAGCAAATATACAGCTGTATACTTGTTTTAAATGTATATATTATAGGAGGATCCAAACGATGGCAACAAGTGGGAAGAGTACACCATCCAAGAACCCTGGCATGGACCCTTGTGATGTTACTATGGCTATGAGTGGTAAACAACACCATGGAAAAAGTTACTGAGCTTGAGCAGGGACTGTTTCTTAAATCTCAGTTGGGCATCCGCTTTAAACTTGAGACACAAATGTTTTAATCGTGTCTTGAAAAAATGAGGGCCTACACAATTTCTTTGTTTTAGCTATAACTTTGGAACAGAGGCTGAACGCCACTGCTTTCTATACAGAAGCATGCTTAACAGAAAAGGCAAAGACACTGAAAACAGTTGTTTCAAGATATGGTCCTAGAGAGGCTTTTTCACGGTTTTGCTGTTCTTGAGTCTGGGCTGATGATGCCAACATTACTAATCCTTGAAATGAGGGGGTTTACATTGGGAGTGTTGACATAACCTTAGCTACAGCAAGAAGAAAGGCTACCAGAAGATGGAAATGTATATTTTTGGAAATAGATTTCATTCTGACAACCCTATAACAAACAAGTGAAATTTTAATACTGTGCTTCGATGAAAAATGAGCTGCTGAATAAACACCAGACTAATTCATAAAGAGCAAACTCAGCCTGTTTAATATTTCTTGAACTGTCCCAAAAATTCCATTGATCACTAGTGATGCTGTAAATAGAAAATTCCTACCATTTTCAAAGGAGCCAGGAGAATCTCACTGGGGTTTGCCTATCAAACTTTTAGACACTTTTGAAGCTCCCAGGCTAAAACATAATAAATCAAATATGAAATTTTATAGTGTTAGGCTGAGCTGGAACCTAGGATTATGTAGTCTATTCCTGGAATTGTTTTAATTTTTTTTGTGAAGTATTTGGTTTCTACTTAATTACTGTGTCCTCCCCCCAAAAAGTCAAACATCTCTCCCTTAATCAGATATTTAGTTAATAGTGCACAAATACTTCAACTACTACCTACTAGACCATTTTCCAACTTAGTACTGATGTATGATAGTGTACTTGCTTCCTGGACAGCTACACCCATGTCATGCCCAATATTAAAATAAAATCTCATCATATTGGGGTTGGATCCCCCCTCCCTGTCCCCTGCTACTCTTTTCGGGGCGGAGTTATGAAAACAGCAAGATATCAAATACATTGCATGAAGTACATCCTAAGGCTTAAGATCAAATGGATATTCAACAAGCATTTGTATAAGCCTGAAAGCTGATAATCCTTCACTGTATTTTTCTAATTTGGGTGTTTCTTTTGTCAAAGAATTCCTTTATCCTTGAACTTTTTCAAGGTGATAATTTTTGCCTGTTTTCCCTAGTGTCAGCCCTAGTCCTTTCCTAGACAAGGAGTGCTGAGGCTGCTCAGCACCCCAAAAAAACCAAAAGAAGAAGTATAAAATCAAGAGCTCCTCAGGCTAAGCACCAAAAATGAGCAGTACATTTCTAGTTTTAAATGAAAGCACCTTTATTTCTTCCACCTATCTACCCTGTCTGTAAACCTGACCTTGCTGTCCCAGGGCACCAGGCAAACTTGGACCTGCAGTATACTGGTCAGGGTACTGGCACCTCAAATCCAAGCTGGTGGGGAAGTTTGGGATAATTTCATGTTAGGCAGAGTTAAAACCCAAGCTGTCCAGTTTCAGTGCTATTTTAACCCAACTTAGCGTCTTTCCCACACTCCTCCCTTGTAGCACAGACTGACAACCTCTCCCTTGTTACAAGTTTTTATTCCTGTCCTTTCATTTGTCCTCCTTTTCTCAGAAAACACTCTGGGACAAAACATCTGCCCTTTCTGCCCCCCATCCCCCTTTTTTTTTTTTTTTTTTTTTAAGGGAATATCTATCATTTTCAAGTGGCCCAGAAGCTGACGTTCTTTGCTTACCTCCATTCTTTCCCCCACTCCCACTCTCAAATACTAAAAGCATCCTTTTACAGCTTCGCAAAACAATGAAGGAAAGGAGTGGATGATGTAGATGTCTGAACCAGACTTGCACACAAAAAAACACCCTCACCATGCTACTTTAAGTCAGCTTTTTACTCTGAGAAACAACAAAGCTGTGACTCAGTGTGCTCAGCACAGGTTTTCTCATTTTTAAATGTTGCCTCTTGAATCATTCAAAACTTTTGCTTCCTTCTCCATAGGCAAATAAGGATGAATCTCTTAACATAAATGTAAAAAAGATTTGCGTATTTTCAGTTCTGAGCTGTTTTGTGGATTGCTTTCAAATGCCTGCATAGAAAGGCTCCCTCACACCCTCCCCAACTGCTCCCAAAGCCAGCCAGGCTGCTCTGCCTATCACTTACCCTACAGCCTTGCCCTGAACCCCGTAAGAGCTGATGTAAGCGTAATTTATACTTCTTCAGAGCTGGATCTGTTTGCTCAGGAGCATGTAGATCAAATTCTCTCACTCCCCTACTACACAATACAAAGTTTTGCATAGGTCAGGGCATGAATCTTTTTGTTAACGGCCCTTTTTTCTGTATACTCACACAGCAAAGAACTAAATAAGTGTGTGTATATATGCACACATGAATGTCAATTTTCTCATGTGCATAACACACCTCAGGTGGAAGTTTTTTCCCCTCCTTTTCCTTTAAAAGAATGAGGGAAGTTTGTTTTAATACGGGTCTCTCGTCTTCAGCAGCACTTAAGAAAGAGTGATAGGTTTGCATGCCTCAGTTTAAGTTTATGAACTGCCGGCCCACTTTCAATGACAAAAGAAAATGTAACCTGGGCTGGTTTTCAACCACTGATTGTCAGATCCCATGTTCAATATGTCATATGAAGTACACTTCATTAAGGACTGAATTACTTTACTTGTAACATGAGCTAAATTAAAGTCAACGTCGGGCTGCATAAATCACCAATTCGAATGTTATCACTAAGTGAAACAGTCATCGTCACCCTGTGCCCTAAAACAGCCCAAAAATCTGGGCTTCATTTCTATATGTTGTAAAGAGGACAGATAGGGGATTTTTTGTTCTTTGCTAGGACTCACAATTTTACTGTCAGAAACTATTGGGCTTTTAAGGAATAGCCATGGCCCTGTAACACCTCTCATCAGACAACGTATTTCACGGAGCCGTGAATTCTCCGCTCACCAGGAACAGCCCCAGAGCATCCATCAGACTGCCACAGAAGTCCTTCATCATACTGACAGAGTGGAAATTTGGTATCCATCCTGCTTAAGCGAGGGTATGGGAAGGGATAATCCTGGGAACACTTGAGCAGTGACCAGGGCAGTCCCCCTTGGGTAAGCCCCTGGATGACACCACTCGAGTCCATGTGGTATCACAGGATTCAGACTGACAGTTTCCCACCAACATATTTTTCTACTACAAGAGGTGGAAAAAGCTATATGAAAAGGAAGTAGTTGGTAGGAAAAAAAAATACACCAGTGCCTCATCTGTTAAAACACAGGACATAACTATCTCCTCTTGCCAAAGTTTTATTCCAGTGCAGCCCTGTTGGGTAAGGAATAATTTTTTCTCCACAAGGAGCTGAGAACAGATTTAAGCCTCCTAGACCCATTCTGAAATTGTAGGGAAGGCACTGGCTGGCCAGAGCTGTGAAAGATGTTTCCAGATGACAAAGGGTGGCAGAAATAATTAGCATGAAGGGCCAATTCTTTATGCCCATTGCCCAAGTCAGAAAAACGCCTCTGACGTCGGAGAAAATCAGTGTATGACTGGTGAACAAAGTAAAGAATTAGAGTCTAAATTGCTTCTTCATATTTATTTCAGCTGTTTGAACAGTGTATTAACTTCTGTTAAAGACGTAAACTAAATTTACTTATTAAAAAGTAAATAAGACTTGTCTGTTCTTTTCAATAGATCTTTCATGTGTTTTTAACTTGAGAGGAAGATGAGAAGTGAAATAGTAAAGAGGCCCTTTTTTGCTGGTCTGCTTGCCATCTGGATCTCTCTAGGCCCTGGCATCTGCAGGAGAGGAAGGAAAAAAATCAAAGTATTCCTGGAAGGAAGAAGAGCTGCTACCTAGTAGGCGAATGGGAGAGAGAAACCCGGAACTCAAGGGAAGGAAGAAGGGGAAATATGAAACTCATTTATTTAGCCTCCCAGAGCAGATTTCTTAGCATGCCCCTTAACTTTCTGATCTCTTTGTTTTCTTGAGTATGATGATTTTCATGCCTTCTATTCTTTTTTCCTCACATTTTAGTTTGATGTTCTTTATCCACAAGCTTCCTGCATATGTCAGCATGAAACAATAGGCTCTCATTACACTTGGCTTCTTTCATCTCCTTCAGACACTGACCTACATTTGTTCTGTTTCTGTCAGTGTGGAAACGTTTTCCCGTATCGGTTTGTTACAAAACATAAATCACATGTTCCATATTACCAACCATGTTCTGTTGTCCAGAGTATTTACTCTGGATGGTCTTGCAAAATAACTTCAATTTACTTGAGAAGTCCTGTAGTACTCAGATACCTGGCTGGAGTTGAATTGTTACCAGAGCATGGGAAACCATACCTCAGGTGAACATCGATTCACGTGCTGACGTTGCAGGATCAGATAAAAAAAACATGCATCCATAGTGAGGTTGGAGCAAGACTTCACCATGAGCCCATCATAACCAAGCCTGTGACAACCAAGCTACAGGAAAAACCTCTTCCCCTCCGCTCCTTTATGCAGTCCTGTAGCACTGATGGATTTTTCATGTGTTGGTCTGGTCACACAGCACCTCTTCCGTCATTCTTATTTTTTCAGCAGAAAGCTTGGGCAGTTTTCCGAAAGAAAGTGGTGATGGGTTGGCTCCAGTCTGCCAAGCCCACAGTAGGAGTAAGGCAAAAAGTGTGGAATCATTTTTAAGAGGGCGGTAGACATTCTCTGCCTAGCAACCTGGGGCAGTCCAAGCAAGATTAGCACACATTCTAAATTCAGCCCAAGGCCTCCATTTGTGCAGTCCCATTAGGGACCTGGTACTACTTCCACAGCGCATTGCAGGAAGCATTTCTGTCTGCATTTAAAGAAGAGTCTTCTCAACACAGCTACTCCCAACTTCTTGTGCAGGTGCTTAAGGACTCATGGCATCTGTGACTTAACAGTTGGCTTCGGAGTGGTGATCCCGCCCCATCAAACACAGAACCGGGATCAAGGTGCCTTTCCCACAAGGCACTCATGGACTCTTACAAAATATTGCAAGCCTCTTGCTCTGAGAAAGCGTATAAAAGTCAAGAAAATGAAACAAAACATAAGCAGTTGCACAAAAGCCAGCATCCAGTCATACCAACCACATATTTTATTACATTCAACATGCAAAACAGCAGAGGCAGCAGGTTTCATCCTGGCACTTTCAAACAACAACCTAAATAAATACAATGCTCATGCACAAAGAACTAGAATTTTGGTAACATGGTTTGGCAAAGCAATCCTGACAATCCATCATCTGGGAACATGTCACGTTTGACCTCTGTCTCATAAACCAAGGGCTGAGCATTCTTCAACCCCATCCCAGTTTGTGGGAATGACTATGCCTAAGTATTGCACTGCCCTCCTGAAGACAATAATTTTTAAAATACTTTTTTTTTTTTTTTTTCCCCTCACTGGACCAAGGAAAGAAGCACAATGAATATTTATTTACTGGCAAAGCCAAAACAGCTACAACTTGAACATTCAAACAACCTCAAGTGATGGGTAGGCATGCATACTGCTTAAAAATGCCAAACCAATGTCACTTGCTGCCTGCTTAAATACTTAGTTTCGGGACCACACACTTGGGAATGTGAGTCAAACTCCTACATCTCCAAGACATAGCAGAGCTGTGCTGTTGGCCGTAGCCCTTGTGAAAGCTGGCGTGTACAACCTGACACGTCGCCAAAACAGGGCTCCCAACACGCATCTGACGGTGTCTTTGCAAACAGGGCCCTGGGCAGAAAGGTGAAGACAGCGAACCAATTCCTACCAGCCCATAGCTCCCAAGAAGACATAGAGAGGGCAACAAAACAAAAAAAAAAAAAGAGAAAGCAGTAGGAAAGAGCTGCAAGACGTAGGTGACCTTGTGGGTCTGAACCACATCATGGAGCACCATATTCCAAAGGTCAAGGCTGCCTCTGACCCTAAGGAGCACTGTCTCTGGAGGTGCTAAAGCACCAGGCACCGTCCCCTGCTGCCTGGCTCGCTCCCTGCAGTAAGGCACTTGCAGTCGCACCACGTCACATGGACTTCTGTGCTCCGTCAGGAGAGGAACGAACATAGTCACACTGGACATAAACACCTGTCACTCTGACGGAAAGAGATTTCTCAATTAATAAATCATCATAGCAATTGGGCATTTGGGAAAAAAAAAAAATATGTTCAGCTTTGATTACAGAATGCGCTTCAGGAGCCACATTCTGATATTTCTTGATTAAATCTCCTCTTAAAAACCACCTGAAAAGTGACCATGTAAGCTTTCCAGCCCCAGTCAAAAGTATATTCTTTGGAGATACTTCAACTCTTTTTCCATTTAAGACAGAAAGATGGCATACTTATTCATGAGTGATGGTTGGCCAAAGGGGTCTTTAAAGTCCTAAATCACCAGACATAACAAATTAAGTTTTAATACTAACTTAGGTGGAGCGTGGAAGATAGAGTGGCTTGTTCCTCGCTGCGAAAGCTTTTCACTACCAGCCAAGAGCCATGAAACAACTTCAACAGGCAAGGTCAGGATTTACTTCACATGGGAAGACCTTGGCCACTGTGGGAAGACTGCTTTTGGAAAAACACATAACACCCTGAATATCCCTTCTGCAGCCTCATTCATGCCAAGTCACACATGCCATTGAGCTCACATAAGAAGTGACATGCAGGGAGACTTCTGGCACGCTGAAGGAGGCAGGTATTTTGGAAAACACTCACAAATCTGTCCCCACAAAACAGTAGACCTCTGACATATGTTCTTCCCTTTGTAACACCGATAAAACCAAAATACCAACTAACTGAAGACTTACCATCCTTTCAAATTCCAATCCCCTCTCCTTTACCACAAACATGGGAAAGATTGGGTCCCAGTGAGGACCTTCTTACTCTGGCTTGTCTCCATGCGCAACAGATTTAGTGCCTCAGCCAGAAACCACAACTCTCAATGCTATTGCCCCACACTGAACTCCTGACAAGTACTGCAGACTTTCTATAACTGATTAGGAGATTATTTTGGCTGGCCTTGCACTTGCATAGGTGATTTCTAATGAATGCACAGTGCTTTGGTATACGATGCCAGCTACAAGCTCTTTATTAACATTTATTGGTATTAGGTAACATTTTGAATTGACGGAACAAATCATTCCTAACCCCAATGGACTCTTGCAAGCTTTGTAAAATATTTATGTAGAGGAAGGACTGTACTGAAGTTCAAAATGACGTCTTTCCGTGTCCTAAGCAGGTGAAAGGCAGCAGACAGACACCTCAGCACATACACATCGTATGTAAAAATGCTTTGCAAAAATAAACTGAAGTAAGTAATGACAACTTGATGGGCTTCATGGAGGAAACGACATGGTTGTTGAGAAATGTGCAGTGAGGTCAGAGGACTGTCTTAGCCACATCAAGGAGGTGGTCACAGGGAGGGGGTTTCCTGTGTATGAGCAAGGACCAGATGCAAATACCAAATGGCAGTGATGAGAAGCATCATCAGCACCAGACAGGTGTGCAGTCTCCGAGCCCAAGCTGGCTCAAAGACAATCACAAACGAGCCCACAGCTAGGATGAACCAATATTTGCTTTATGACCAGCTCAGCTAGAACGTTTCCAAGCTTTTGGGAGCTTGCATTACCAAGAGGTGCTTTACAACTCAAAAGCTTCAGTGGATGGCAAGCAATTTTGCAGAGCATCCTGCCATCTCTGCTGCTGGTACTCAGCCGTATATCATTGCCTGCAGATATTAAAAGATGTGCCAACCCAGCCACCTGAGGGGAAGAAAACAAGAAGCATGCCTGTCAGTGCATCTCTGCTCCAGATAAGGATATACAGATTATCAGATTCTATTGAATCCCTCAGCAGCGCCTGAGATGTAAACCTCAATTCCTATTAATAGTCACTCTAGGTCTGCCTCTTCTGTCTTCCATTCTGTCTCCTCTTAACCTCCTGCCTAATAAAGGTCAGGTTTGTTCAGCCATGGAAAAATCCTCTCTTGCAAGTCCTCGATGGGAGGCAAGCTAAGACAGCAGCCCAGGTAGAGAGTAGTACAATGGAGCAGGATGTACATGTGCTGAGCATTTGGTCTGATTCCTTTAAAGCCCGCAACAAACAAAAGTATCACCAACTTATTTTCCAGCAAGTGAGCTAAAAGCATCAGAAACTGAATTTTCTTATCTTTCTCAGTTTTTATTTACCCTTCTCTTTCGCTTCCCTATTTTTCTATATTTATATTTTTATTCCTCTGGCCTAAAGAACAAACAGGATTTGACTTTAACAATAGAGCTTCAGTGCTGCTACCTAGAATTAGCTCCTTCTTTCACAGAAAGGTCATTTAGTATCATCTGAGAGAGTGACAAGCAGCATATTTTCTTTTTTGCTCCTCCTTTAAAGATTCCACAGCTAAAGCAGAATAAAGAAAAAAGGACCAAAGTAAAGAGGCAGTTCAGTATTAACATCTGAACCACAGTATTCCTTCCTCTGGTTGCCTTAAAAATAAACTCCAATGTGCTGTATATTCGGGTACACAAAAAATTATGCAAAGATTTCTACTTTGTTCTGCTGGATCACAGAAATCTTAAGGCTCAGAAATTCAGGACTTCACTGCACCCTGGAACAGAGAAGCCCAATTCCAAGAAGTTTCCGAGAGGGAATGAAATACACATGCTGCACCAATACCGTGCTGGGACATCAGGGAGGCAGGGAACTTCCCACCCTCAATATCCCCAGCTTGGGGGTTCTATGCCCACCACGCAGATTCTGTACAAATGGGTGCAGGGCACCCTGACAGCCCAGCTCACAACCCAGAGTCTCAAAGTCACCACATGTGCTTTGTTTCCTGCTCATTCTGCAGCTACACAGTTGGCCCATCTCAGCAAGAACCATCAGACATGTGCTGCTAGAGCCTCAGCCCACCATCTCATCATCCCTTTCCTGGATGGAGGTGGAATAGGACAAAAGATGCCCATTTCCCTAAGTGGAAACATTTCCTTGGCCAGAGTCACCACGGAAATATACATTCTTCCCAGAAGGTGCTGCTCCATCTCAAACTGAATGCAAAGCAGCCAAGGACTTCCATTTCTACACTATTATCCAAAAAGTTGGGGTTTTTTTCTAAATTGCACAGAAAGAACAGGCCAGCCCAGACCTCAGGGGCCAGTCCCTCAGCTGGTGTGAATTAGTCAAGCTCCTTCAATACAATTAGAGTCATTTACTCCCACTGAAAAACTACTTTAGAAAAATGGAAGACTAAAAAGCCAGTATCAGGGTCCAGATTTCAAATCCTCTGCCCAGCCAGACTTCCAGATGGTACCAATCTGCCTGGACAACCCAGAAAGTCTAACCAGATCTCTCGAGACTGCCATTTCAATGCTTTGGATGGTGGTACAGCACAAGGAAGATCCTGACCTCTCCAGTTTTAATCAGGTGGAGAAGAAAATAAAAGAGACCAAGGCATTTTGCTATTGCCATGGTTTCAAGACAGTGACCAAAATTAAAACAGTATCTAACTTTAATTAATGGGCTCCTGTCATCAGCCCTTTCTTCTCTCCTCCTCTACGATAGTGGCGTTAGAAGAAAATTGCCAAATCTAGTGCAAAGGCTGACAACCTTCACAAAAAGGTTTTTGTATGCAAAGCTTGAAGAGGAGGCACAACTCAGAACTCACCAAAAAAAAAAAAAAGAAAAAAAAAAAGGAAAAAAAAAGACATCTGCATGTTTTTCCAAGTGTTTTGCTTGGTCTGAAAGGGTTTATTTTTCCTGCAGTGCTGTGAGTGTGGTGCTGACTGTCTCGCAGCAAGAGCCCAGCTAAGGCAACTGCCTGCATGTCAAAGAAATCAGGTAACGGGGGGAACGGGTCCATGAGGCAGGAGAGCTCATCCATCTTCAGCTGAAAACTCCCTTCAAGACCAGTCCTTTTGGTGACTCCCAGCTACTTAACTTATCCAAATGCCCTTTCTTCTCAACAGACAAGACCACACAGGATCTAACCTGCAGATCCTGTTGTCTCAACAGAGGCCAACACCAGATGTTTTGGAAGATAATGTAGACAAACAAACAGGAAAAGCCCTATGACGGAAAGATAGGGAACAATCTAATCTCTCCCAAATAGCTCTTCACCTTAACCCCAAAATTCACCTCCGGTTTTAAAAGCTGGTTTACTCCAGTTCTGTGGTTTTTCTCAAGAAAAATGACTGTGTAGACATCATGCAAAAACAGCAGTAACAATCTTGAATGGACAGAAATACATGAAGATGTTTGATGCTTAATTTCAACCAGCACTGTTCTAAAGTCATTTGCAAAAGTTTAAAAAAATGTATTTTATTTCCACCATCGAGTGCAGCAATTTAATCAGCCAAGAGGTTTCCTTGGTCTCCTCCTTTAGTAAACCTGTAATTCCTTTTAAACGCCTGCTGTGTTTCCAGTCCTGAGAACTCAGGACAGTAGCCTTCACACTCGCTTTCAGACTCCCTGAAGCCAAGAGGAGCCACAGCACACAGCCCTAATATTGTCACACAAAATGTTTGTCACTACATCTCTTCCATACAAGTCTCTTTAGACAAACCACACAGCAATGCTTCATCACAAAGCACAAACCTATTTACATATTTTAAAGCACATTGGGAGGTCGTTTCCTGACAAAACAAAGACATTTTATGGCATATTTACTGTCTGTGTTTCCGCATGTTAAGAAAAAATTTTGATTACAAGCGGTGATTAATTGATCGCATACAGCGCGCGTGCTTTGGAATTGCTGTGAATAGAATTGCATTGAAAACATCCTAACAAGGACATCCCCAAATATTTGAAAACAGACAGAGCTGCAAAATGAATGCTGAATGTCATTCAAAGCTGATAATAACCATCATTCAATGACAGTAAACAAATAAACAAAACCTTTTGGGTTAACAATTATTGAAAGAGTTTTAAATTGCTGATTGCTGTTGTAATATCTGAGATGGAGAACAGCTGAATTTCTGCATGCTAAGAAGAGTTTGCTCAAGAAGCAAGGATCATTTTGTAGATGGGTAGTTTTCACTCCTTTGTGGTGCATTGGTACGTATATCTAAGGAAGAAATCAAAACTATATGCCCATATCTAATAGGAAACGTAAAAGCAAAGGACTCTCAATGTTGCAGCTTTTCCCTTTTTCCAGTAGACAAGGAATAAGCCCATGTTTCTCTATGTCATTTTTCTAAAGCATTGATATTCCAGTTCGTATTAGCCTAGCAGAAAATTCCCCAAGGTAAATGGAAACACACTTTCTCTGAAATAAACTATAAACCAAGCAACACCAAAACAAAGAAATCCACAGTGGTAACACGGGAACAATGAGGGATGCTGCTGGGCAGCTGGCGACCCAAACAACCACTTTGAACACCAATACCTCTCTCCCAAGAGCTGAAAGAAGATTTACTCTCACATCAGAGGGGAGAACCCGGTTCTCAGGCCTGAGACACCATGGACACACTTTCCTATCCACTAGGGAAAGCCGTGGGACTTGAGGCGTAGGCCACATGTGGATCTGTCCAACGTAGATAAGACGGGAGCAAAACCCCAGAAGTGGCAGGAAAACACTTAGATATTGGCCTCCCTGAGCATCTGAGGGCACCAAGACCCCAAATTCCTACCACTGATGAAAGGAAGGAGGAAGGGCACAGAAATGGCCTACTAGATGTGAAGAGAGGCAACAAGACACAGGGAGCAGTAACTCCACAGTCTCTTACTCCCCAGGGGCAGCCTTGTGCAGTCTCAGGCTGTCACTTAGTCCCTGTCAGGACTGCAAGACAAGGTACACGTGGTAAAGGGTCAGGGCTGCAGGCAAAGGGATCATTCATTGCCAGCAACTGGGAGCAGTCGTCTCCCCTGGTCCCAGTGCCCAGCTATCTGGGGAGGAGGACTTACACCTTCCCTACAACAGGTACCAAGCTCCATTTCGTCCACACCGCTATCCAGCATGACATTTAGATATCACAGTCTCTGGCAGAGAGTGACAGAAATTAATGGAATGAATAAAGCCTTACTTGAAGCTCTCCTATCCAGCAAGATTTCTGCACAGCCAGCAAAATAGTAACACACAGGAAGGAAAAATCTCTGATTAATTCCCTGTATTTTCCAGTCTGCTTTGCTGTCACCTCTGTTTTGCATAGCTTTTTGTTGGAATCAACAACAGCTCAGGGCCCCATACAAATAATTCCAGAAGCAAACAGGTAAACTCCCAGCCTGAAGTCACAGAAAGCTTGAATAAATTCGATGCTTCCAGCTCATCTGGTCTTCATGAAAATCACCTATGGTATCTCAGGAACTAGTTGTGGCCATCTCTCAAACGCTAATCTGAGGCCTTATGGAAGGCAAGGGAAGGTCTTTCGGGGTTTGTTTCTTGGTCCTTCATTTTTTATTATTTTGTTTTGTTTTAATTTTTTATGTGATGGTGTACTCTAGTAATTTAACCTTCTAGGGGAAAAAAAAAAAAACTGGAAAAGGTAGATTATCTGAAAACAACCTAGAAGGTAACAAGGAAATTCAGACTGGCCAACGCAGACTTCTTGCAAGAACAAATATTACCAGACTAATAGAGTATCCTCCTATAATATCATAACAGCCTGTATAGAAAGAGCAATGCAACTTCAGAAAACTGTTACGACATTCTCATAAGCAAATCAAGAAAACATGGTCATGACAGAACTGCTTTGGGTTAAGTGTAAGAGTATTTCTTAAAACCGTTTCCAGACAGGTGGTGTCTACAATTCCTGGTTGCAATGGTAAAAGCATTCTTCAGGATCAGTCCCAGCCCTGCTCTTTATTTCCATTAGAGCTCTAACTAATGGGATAAAATATACTAAATTTGCAAAGGGGACCAGATTGAGAGGGACTTTATGGACAGGATTAGAACTCAAAACTGGAGAAACAGCTTGAAGGTGATACAACGAAATTCAGTGGGAACAAATCACAGAATCACAGAACATTCTGAATTGGAAGGGACCCACAAGGATCATCAAGTCAAGTTTTAAGCGAGTGGTCTATACAGGGATCCAATCCATGACCAAAATGAAAGGCTCTGCATTCTGGTGGTATGACCAACTGCACTAAGGACAGGAGCATAATACCCCAGGACTCCCCTTCTCCAGGGAAATCCTCCAATTTTAACTCTGTTGTTTCACAACAAATCACTTTAGGGCACCGTGAAGAAGAGTTTCACACCACCCCCAATGCCCAGCAATAATTTAGGGACTACCCAGTAAGCAAAAAGAAATCCAAAAAAGCTCCTACTCTTCAATTGCAAAGATATGGAGCAAAAAGGGAAAAGCTAATATAGTTATAGGAGAAAAAAAAAAAAAAAAAAGCTCCTACTCTCTTGCCATTGTTTTCAACCATCTGGTGTCTGCTAATTCCCACTCAGCTGGCTGGCCTCATGGACTGCGATGGTCTCCCTGTGTCACCAGGGCTCTGAAACCCTCCTGGCAGCAGTGTTTGATGGGGTCGTCCTCCCTCCCTCTCCACTGAGGGCTGGAGGAGCCTTGCTGTTCCCCAGCAAGGACGGCCTATGGCTACACCCTGGGATTTAAGCGTGTTTATTGTGCATGTAGGCTCTGCTCCGTGCTTCCTGGTAGATCGAGACATGCCCCAGTCCCTTTGGGTAGGTTTCCTTTGTAGAGCAGGCAAGAGGTAGACTTGTGGCAAATAACATTACTTGTAAGTAATTTTCCCTTACTTTATATAAGCAAATGCCTTTGATATACAACAATCCCCGACATGTTCAGGTTACATGCTTATTTTAAGATCTTTTGTTTACCTTATGATCTTCATAGGTCATTGACATCCCATTTAGCTCTGGTGACCCTGTTTATACAATCGCAATATACATTAAAAAGCGTTCCTTTGGATAACATTAACATTCTTGATCTTAATCCATCACATGGGCTAACAATAGCTCCAGCTCAGATGTGTACGTAGCTGTTAAAAGCTTTAATGTAAAATCCAATACACATATCGAGTGGGAGAGGCCTGATCAAACAGATTGGCTTTCTTTTTTCCATTCTAAGTGGCAGGGGATCCAGAACTATGTAAACTCTCACAAAATGCACTGCAAGACCCCTCCAGCCACCACACAGTGCAATTAGATTCACTGAAAAATGTGACTTTTTCTCCCCTCCTCACCCATCTCCATCACGTGACACTGTTGATGGAGCAGTCAACCACAACCACCTCCAGGAGCTTTGATTCCTGCAGTTCTCCCACTTGCTGAAAACATGAGTCGGTGCCGACCTGGCATTGAACAGTCTCTCCTGGCAGAGGAGCAAAATTTGCCTGCAATCATCCTGAGGGCTGCAGTTTCTCTCACATGATGGGCCAGGAGTGCCTACCAGCAAATTTATTGGGAAGTTATGCTGCCTGCCACGAATTTATTGACTTACCTGATATTTCTCTGCTACTGCCTGCCATATGGCCCACCTGCTGTGGGATACACCCAGAAGGACATTGTAGGATCTGAGGTGTGAGCAAATTCTGGGCTTCCCCTAAGGCTGCCACATCCAAAAGACCCAAAAAAAAAAAAAAAAAAAAAAAAAAAAAAAAAAAAAAAAAAAAAAAAAAAAGCAGCCAAAACTGTACCCCATACCCTCCTGCAAAACTCTGGCCAACTCCAGTAAATGGAGCTCAGGGATGGGAAGGCACTGGTATATGTCAAGTTATTCATGCAGGAACCAGCAGAATCCATAGGGAAATCAGCCAGGATGGCTTAAAGACACCTAGAAAGCAAACATGGTCTTCTTGAATGCTGAAGCAGTGGTGGACCTTGGGTGGTACCATGGCAGCAGTGTTGGGTGTGAAACGGAGGAAGACCAAGATAAGGAGAGTTAGGTATTTTTCCTTTACTGGGCCTGGTGATGATAATACAAGGGATTAATAAACAGTTTGAAGACATAAAAGATTCTGCTTTGCCCCCCCAATGTTTGTGTCTGACTGAATTTAAAGAGATGGAGTCCAAAGAGCACCATGCAAAGCAGCCTTCAGTCCTTCTGGGTTTTTTTGGTCTGTTCCAGGAATGGCTACTTCTGTGTAGGTAAAGAACAGACCTGGTGACCTCACAAGGTCTTCTCCAGCACCACTTGCCATGACTTCTGCAATGCTGCTTCTGCAGCGGCTCCTATCATTTGAGAAATAGCCACCTCATAAGCACGATGAAAGCCAAAAAACGTGGCTGTACCTAGAAAACAATGACCCTTCTTTTTGCCTTTCTTGTTTTCTCTTCCTCCACAGGTTCAAAAAATGACATTTTGGCAGGCACATGAATATCTTTTGGGCTCAGCCCATATTTCCCAGGAGACTGGGTTCAGTTGCAGGGTAAGAGAAAAAAGTACTAATAAAACATCTGACACAGTTGCCATGACACACCAAAGGGAGGATGAATACGCTGAAGAGGACATGTGACATGAGGAGAAAGGAGAGCAGGAGGCTGTGAGAGCAGCTGAGAGAGCCAGGCGACACGTCCTTGGGTCAGATGGTCACCACAACAGCTCTGGCACCTTTGAGCTGTGCCAGCTGTCCTACTGCCAGACCCTCTGTCATGTCTCTGATTCCTGAGGAACAGGGAAAATATTTGGGAAATTCAGCATGAGGGCCGACTGCCGGAGCTGGGTTGCAGAGAGAGACTGCCAGCTGCACTGGCACCTTTGCGTGTCCCACCCAGCAATGAACAGCACTCCTGAAACAAGACCCTGGGGCTGCAAAGCAAAAGGGTAGATGATATCACACAAAGGTCTCCCTACTTATGAGTGACCAGTTGTTTTCTCTCTACTGTATTTGTTGGATTTATGTGCCTGCATTTCTTCTGAGTGCAAACTAAATCTATGTTCAAGGTGCATAATACTAAAATCTTAATTAAAAACAGACCTTTAATTTAAAAATTTAATACATAAAATTCTAAGTGAGTGAAAAGTGAATAAAGCAAATTCTTCTGAATTACAAACCAAGCTTGCATCTAGTCAAAACTGTAGACTTCAAATCATAAGTGAACAAACGACAGCAAAAGAGTAATTTTCAAAAATTAGGCAGGGTGCAGCTTTGTTCAGTGCCACAGTGCCAAGGGACAGGAACACAGGTGTGAGTACATTGTGCCTGAGGGTCAGCTCTGCATGGATGTATGTGCTGTGAATTCAGGGACTCCTAGCTGGTCCCTGGGGTAGTGCTGGTGCCTGGGAGATGCTTTGGCAATGCTGCCTTATTCCCAGCCGCCAGTACCCCTCCAACTTACCAAGCCATTTGGGACCAGAGTGCTTTATTCATTTGTCATTTCTTCAGATGGATGGCTTACAGGATGAGTGTCTTCTGTCCCAGAGCAAACTGAGACCCAAAGGGCAAACTCCCCTGAGTTCAGGCACAGCTTTTTTTTTTTT
>VZRN01006642.1:32116-98231 GCA_013397935.1 Dasyornis broadbenti | reverse complement strand
AAAAAAAAAAATTCCAAGACACTCAAGAAACTTTGTTCAATTTAAAGTCAAACCTTATGAAGTCATGTTTGGCAACTTTTCTTGGTTTCTCCTCCTCCTTCCAAACCAAAGACAGTTCAGGACTGCAATACATCATTTACAACTCTAAATGGAGGTAGGGAGGGAAGAAAGTACACGGGCTGCTAACCGCCCACTCCAGACACGTAATATTGGAATACACTCCAAACGCAGAGAGCCCATCCATCAGGAGCATCAGAGAGATCTCCTGCAAGCTCTCCTCTTCCTCCCTCCTCTGTTGGCACAGCACCAGCGCCAGGGACTGCATATAGGGCTGAGGGGTGTCGCAAGACAATACTGGAGAGTGAATTAAATAAAATACTATGCAAAAACTAGTGATGAAAAACCACTAATTAGCTGACAAATTTGATGTAAAGCACTAATGAAAGCCATGTGTGGTTCTGCAATTTAGTTTTAAAAATAGCTTCTGACTTCAAGCATTACTGTGTGACCCCACCAATGGATTCATGTTGTGCATTCAGAAAAGTTGCTTTCAAGCAGGAGAGTGCTATCGAATCTCTCCCCAAGCCAAGTCTGCTAATGCAGCGAGCATATCGAGGGCAAAAATAGAAAGCAGAGAGATGAGATCAGGTATGTGCTCCTTGTAAAAGAGCTGGCTATGCCCTACATTTTGGCTGGCCCAGCACGCACCACCTCTACCTTTGGTCACCTTCTCCACTCCCCAGCCTTTAAGCTTGGGAGCCTTCCCCTCCTGCTGCATGTCACCCTTTCTTCCCAAATCACTGCTGGACACATCCTGCCTCCAAACAAAAAGACTGTATTATGGGGAGCACCCTCCTACAATAGGACCACAGAGTCCTAGAATGGTTTGAGTTGGAAGGTTCCTTGAAGACCATCTCGTTCCAACCCGCTGCCATGGGCCAGGACACCTTCACTAGATCATGTAGCTCCAAGCCCCAGCTAACCTGGCCTTGAACACTTCCAGGGATGGGGCATCCACAGCTTCCCATGGGCAACTGTTACAGTGCCTCAGCACCTGCACAGGGAAGAATTTCTTCCTAATATCTAATCTAACCCTACCCTCTGTCAATTAAAGTAATCCCCCTTATCCTATCAGTACCAGCCCCGTGGGACAAGATGCAGACATGGTGACTGCTTTGGGGTACCAGTGAGCCTGGTGGTGGTGGCCTGTCCCTTGGACACAGATGGGATGGCTGGTGGCTTTATATGGAGCTGGGACCCACAAACTCCTAGCCCTGCTTCTCCCTTGGCCCAAAAGCTGCCTTAGCCCCATCTCTCTGCAGGGCTCATGGCTGTGGCTGCTTGGTGAGTCTCTCTAGAAGAAAGCTGGGCAGCAAACAATTCCTGTGTTGCAAAATTTTGCCTGTTTCCCAGCAGGATGGAGCTAAAACCTATTTCTATTTATTTGGCTAGTTCTGAATGAAAATTACAGAAGGGACTTGCTGGGGAGGAGTGAAGAGCCAGTGTGCCTGGGGAAGGGCTCCCTGGAGATATGCCTCCCTGCTCTGCCCGTCTCCTGTGCTCTCCTACATCACAAGTGAGCTGCTGTTGGCATTTCTGGTATGCTCCCCTTCTCCTCCTCCTCCCCTCCCATCTACATATTCCACTCAAAAAGGCTCAGCCAACATGGAACATTTCCAGTGAAAATCCAGATCCAGTATCCAGGCGTCTCCCCGATGATGCCAGGGAGTCAGAGCAGCGTTGCAGGTCTTGGCTGCACTGGGGAGAACTCTCAGCAACCTCATTCCCTGACACCACAATTCCCTCAGGGTGCAAAGCAGATGTAAACTCGCCCTCAGCAGCCAGATGATGTAAGGGGAAATCTTTACATGGCAAAGCGCCAGCGGAGCTGACCTCCCGTCTCTTCCCTGCTCCTAAATCCCAGCGCAGCTGTACTTTGCTGATCTCCATGTGCCACAATTAGCCTTTAAGGAATATGGCAAGGATTCATGTAGTAGAGCCGCACTAAGGCTGCTCTAACTCCTGCCTGGGACAGCACTGGCCCCCACAAAGCACTGTGGTTGGGTACACAACACACTGGCAGATAAAATCTTGCTTCCCACAAAAACACTTAGAGGGTGTGCAGGCTCTCTGAGAGCTTTGCGAGCACCCCAGGCTGAAATGTAGATCTCCCAGATCAGTGTTTTCTCACAGCCCTGAGAAGGGTCTGAACATCAGCATCCCATCTGATCCTTCAGCAGAGCTTCTCTGGACTCCGTAACTTGGGTCCTTATCTGGTGCACACCAGCAGAGCAACCCAGCAGCTTTTCTTCAGCAGATCATGTCAAACCAGACCCAAGCAAGCCCATTTGATGGCAGGGATTAAGCTGGGAATGGGTGAGAGCTGAAAGCAAAACAGTGGCTATTTCTTTGAAAACACTCCTCCCTATTTCAGCAATTTAATGTCCTCTATCCATTCAGCGTAACCTCTTTTTTAGGGGAGTGTAGAGCTTGTGAGAAATGCCTCCATGATCTCTGAGCTTCCTCATGCCATACAAGTGTTCTAAATACAGGGGGTCCTCCTTGAGGTCCAAGGCATTTTCCACACATCAGATTCTGAGCCTTGGCCAAACATCTTTTTCCCTGTTCCCTCCCACCCACCACACATACAGCATGGGAGTCAGAAGCGGGGCCTTGTCCTCCAGCCCAAGCTAAAGAAGAGAGGCTGCTCCCACATCTGGCTGTTGGTTTAAATATGTCTCCACTCACTGAAGGGTGTGAAAAAATGACCTGTCTGTACTCCTGGATGGATCTGTTCCTCCTCCTGATCTCCGAAAAGCAATGAAGGTCACCCCACACCAGCTCCTGTAGCCTGCAGGAAAAGGAGAAGCAAGCCCAGGGTGGCCAAACCAAAAGCCTTGACAAGCGTCTTTGGCAGAAGACACTCTCAGGGACCCCAAAGAGAAAATATACTGCAGTCCTATAGGAGACCTGTGTTTTGCACATGAAATAGGTTTTGACATCACTCTGGTCTGTACCCTGAGACACTGGTTTGGGGTCTTGAGGGAAGCTTTGATTCCTGTGGTTGTGTCTTCCCCACCACAACCAAGACAACAAATACAAGCACGTTGATGCATTTTGTGTAATGTGGGCACCTGAAAAACTGGTTTGAATTCTTTTTTCCTTTGGTTTTTTTTTCCCCTCTCCAGAAACCACAAAAGATACAACTCTGAGTCACAGCCAACCTGAAAAACAGCCCCATACTTCTGAACAAACTCTACCTGCCCCAAGACATCCTACTTCAAAACATTGTTTTCTAACCACTACTAATAGCCTACTTTGTAATCTACTTTATCTAAACATAATTTCCCATTAAGTGAAGTAATTCATTTTGCTTATAATCCTACTACTGACAGCGTTATATTCAGGGCAGAAGAAAAGACACCCGCAGAAAACAACACCAACAAAACACACGCAGGGAGGTCAGAGGAATGGCAATGATTAAAAGAATTTGTGAGACCAGGCGGCAGAGGAAGCTTAGGGATCAGCCCCCAGATGGTACAAACCACCTTTATAACCCAGTTGTGAAGTCAGACATCTCTGGGATAAATCTGAATTCAAAAGGAGCTATTGGTATCAAGCTTTATCCTTAGCCAAAAAAGCCACAAGAACTACAGTGCCTGGGCAAAGGAAAAAAAAAAAATAACCCATGAAACTGTTACATGACCTAGATTTCATTGAACAACTGTGGAAGCAATATTTTTTCAGCATCTGCTGCCGTTTCTTTTATTTTTGAAAAGTCAAAGAAAAGGCAGAATCCCGGTTGGTGCTAAGGCTGGTGTAGCCAGTCATGCATCACTTACACCAAAATCATTCCAGGGCAGGCAGGGCAAAACACACACCCTTGAAAGCACGTCCTCACCCTGCCCCTCTGGCTGTGTCTCATTTCTGAGAAGAGAAAATTGGTTTAACCAAGAAAAAGGCAACATTTGTCCCATTTTTACTATTTCAGGCTGAGTTTTGAACCAGGCAGTTTGTTTTACGCAGGTGCAGCCTGGAGCAAGTGTCTGATTTAAGTGTGAGAGAGGGTCTCTGAGGGCACCTTTCTCCACGTGTTGGTGTTTCAGTTCGTGACGGTTAATCACTCTACACCAATCTCGGCAACTGTTGACACAAAATAGGTGGAGATCAGGTCTGTGCAAGCACAAAATACCAGAAAGGCAAACGATATGTAAACACACTTCAGATAGCTATGACAAAAATAGACCAAAGCCTGACTTGCAAAGCTTGCAAATGACAAGCCATTACTCTCCGCTTCTGCCTTTTTTTTAAATTCATTTATAGAGGGCATGCATTTTTATTTTTTTTTTAATATATATTGAGGCTATCTCTTGCACTAAAAAGAAACCAGGACCTGAGAACTGTATTTACAGAGACAATGCAAAGCTCTCCCAATGCAGCATTTCCACAATACAATAATGCCCTGAATGGGCATTTTTTATAAAGTCAAACTCTTGTTTTGAGATGGTGCACACCTGAATCTCAGTATTTTTAAACAAGAAGTAGCAAGCAAAGCATTCTGACCCCTACCCTGGTCCTGCAGAGCAAAGCTTAGAGCAGGAGAGAAGAAGAGTAAGTGGCAAATGTTTGCATGGTGCTGTTTCATCTTATTTCCCTGGCACCTGACATCGCATTTGTTACAGAACATTAATGCACCTACTAAAAAAAAGCTTGTCGAGTACAAGACCACCCCAGAAGAGGGAAAAGACGTTTCTTCTTGGCTGCATATTAACTTCTCAAGCACCAAGCACCTTTTGCTAGTCGGGACTACTGGCAGGTAAACCCTGTTTACACTGTGCAACGCTCTGCGGTGGGAACCAACTTTACTTCCTCTCAAAAAAACCACCTATGTGATAAAATAATACCAGGTTTTGGGGCTTTTGTGCACAGTGCTCAGGGTGTCACTAGTTAGTCTGTTGGCTTGGGCAAAATGATAGCACGTTTGCTTTTGAAATAAATGGTGTTTCCTTTGCTGTTTTTTTCCCAGTCTGAATCCAGGGGCTGTCAGAGCAATGGTCAGAAATACCTTCCCTTGGTGCTCCTGAATGGGATGACCCTTGTTTTGGGACAGTTTTGGGGTTGTGGAGACTGACAAGGCTGGACTGAACAAGAAACCCAGGGTCTATTAGGTCTTCATCTTCTCCTCCATCTGAAGTTCTGGAGGCCAAAGGGTGCATTTCCCCAAGAAAACTCTTTACTCATCTCCTCTGAGCACCTGATCCCTCTGGAGAAACACCCATGTGCCTTGCCAAAACTGTACTCTTACTCCTTAAACTCACACACCAAATCCAAACCCCACATGTTTGAACCACTGTGCTGTACTTTTAAATGGCTTTACTGAACTAGAAAAGGAAATTCCAGCCTAAAATCCTGTGATCTGACAGTACCTGATGGCTCTACATTCACAACTCTTCCCCCTGTAAGCTATTTGCTCAGCTTTTCTAATAATACCTTGACTGCCTGGCAGCTCTCCAAGGCTGTCTAAGGCAATATGCAAGCTAAACATTTTTTCATCTGATTTCAATATTTTCTTATGAGTAACTATACAGGATTTTACCTAGTGAGTATTCCTGATTGCTGTAATTTAAGAACAGAGAAATAGACTACAGATGTAATATTATTATTACAATTGGCATTCAAGGTGAAAGGCATAACAATTAGCTAAGACTTAGTGAAAACATAAATGTAAAAATCTGCTTGAAAAATCCGGCACATGGTACGTTTAGAACAGCTAATTTACCGCACACATTCTGAACTGCTCAAACAATTCACCCAGCAAGATACTTTTAAAAATAGTTTTCTTGGTGTTTTGTGGGGTTTTTTTCAGAGTGGGATGATTTTCGTATTGCAAACACCTACTGTCTTATTTTACTCTGGAATACCAAACAATATGTGTTTGTTAAACCCAAAGCATATATTCTTTCTTATTCCTATTTTTTCCTGCTTTTGCATGTATTCTCATTAACAAAACACTATTTAAATAACAACTGCATATATATTCTTGAATCACATAGAGAAGGAAAGTAAATTGTCTCCAAAATCTGATGGTTAAGTTCATATTGCTGAAGTTGAGAGGATAATTTGTGAATGTTTTAACATTTACAAGCAAATAAGTACTTGTATTTACTATATCTGATTACTGAGAAAAGTATTTGTTATGTTCTTACACAGATTCAAATTGCATCTTGACCTTTTCTCATTTAATCTGTTTACTGCAACAAAAGCAGTAATAGATACATCTGAAAATAAGCAGATATTTTATTCACCAAGGACTAAAAAATCCCTGTATGCGATGTGCTCGGCAAACCAAGTATCTTCCCTATTTATTGTAGTCTACAATTTGGTAGGCAGCAGGGGTGAAAATCCAACCCTGCATATAGGACCAGCACCTGCTTTTGCTAAGCTCCCTCCCTGCTGGCCTCCTCCCCCACTTACGCCCTAAAAATAGTGCTTAAGTGGGACTAAAGTGGTGCACTGGTCATGTGCTGGCCTTTTGCTCGGGGTAAATATCACCCTCAGCGAAGGAACTGAGCAAAGTTGATGCCTATGCTAAATGCCCAGCCCCAGGAAGGAGCTGTTCCAACCCCTCCAAGGGGCTGGAATGGGGCTAAACACGTGGGAAACAGCAGACAGCATTATCAGTTGGATTTGGGTGTGTTTGGGGTGCGCTTCAGATACACCAAGCCCCTGGCATGCTACCATACAAAAACAACAGCGGGAAAAGAGGGGCCTGGGACTGTTTCCCAAAAGGTGGAGAGTCGTACAGCTGTTCCTCTTTCCCCTGCCCCTTTGTGGAGGGGCAGGCAGGGGCTTTCTGCATCTGCCCCATCTGCATCTGGTCCCATCTGCACCTCTCCATCTGCATCTCCCAATCTGCATTCCCCCATCTGCTCCATCTGTAACCCCACCATCTGCAAGCCAGGACGAGCAGATGGAAAGGACACCCTTGGCAGTGGTGCTCCCCATTCATGGCTGGGTTCTGGGGAGCACTTCCCTGTGAGAAGTGCAGAACCCTCCTGTGCCCACCATGCCACCCTGTCTGCCTATGCCATGGCAAAGCGCTTCCTCCCCTGCCCCACACAACTTCTGCAGCAAAGCTCTACCACTATTCTTACCCACAAGCAAAGAAATGAAGGCAGAAGGAAATTTCTTGCTGGAGGAGAGTTGTGAGTGGGCTAACAGAGTAATAAATTATTTCTGTGTGTCTATGCCCTGGGCTGGCTGTGCTACATAGAGTAAGGAACTCAGGTCTTCCTATCCCAAGTCCATCTCTGCTTTTCCAAACTCATCTTTGGGCTGGTCTTGGAGCCTTTTTGAAATGTCTCTTTTACAAAGTTTCACTAAAATTAACTTCATCTGACTCCAAGAATGACATTACGGAATTTTTTTGATTACATTGTTTGATAATTTTTTTCTGATACATACAGTTGGGGTTTGTTTCTGGGTTTCCTGTAAATCTAGGAGATTATACCCAAAATTGACATTTAAAGAAGCCAAGAGCATAAAATCAAGAACTCAAGAGTTAGGACACCCTATTCCTAGAGCTGCTTGCACTCTAGTTTTGAATGCACTTCATATGCAAACAGTTCAGTTATCAGCTCATTGCTACTGTTTTTGATAAGGCTTAAAGCCTCAAGCACCCCAATGACTATTATGTCTGTTATAAGAACAGGCCAGGCCATTATAAAATAAAAAAAATCTATTTCTACAGGAAATAAACTTCGACAAAGTTGAATGACTAAGGCAGGAAGAAAAGCAAGCCAGTCCTGGTTGACACAGCCAAATGCTGCACTGGAGAAGACGATTCAGCTCTGCTGCTTCTGTGGACTGCTTGAGAGCTACTGAGTAAATCATTGAACTCAAACCTTTCACCATCAGTTACTGATTTCTCACATCTCTCCTCCATACCCAACAATGGACACTGGCAGCGTAAGACACCAAGGCATTCAAAACTCAGAGTTTCCATGAAATATGAAGTTTCAGTGATCGTTGGACATTAAATGTGAATAAATTGCTGTAACCTCACAGTCCCACACCAACTCAAAACTTGTGACTGGGCAGGACCTGGACCTCTCTGAGCCTCGCCTCTTCCCCTGTGAACCAGGACAATGCTTTTCTTTCTCTTTGCAGGGGAACTGTAAAAATACCACACAGACCCACAACCTTGTATGCATATATAAGCATGTGGAGGTCAGGGAAGGACTTGGGTATTACAGCAGTAAGTGCCACAGGAAAGCCCAGCAGTAATTATTAATTCCATCTTCAAGCACGGTTTGAATACAGCTCAACAAACGAAGCACAGAAGAATGAGGGCAAGATAAAATATTGACTAGCTGCTCCAGCATTGTCTGGGCTGTGCCCTAGATAGCACAAGGGTATTTTTAAAAAGGCAGAATGGAAACACCTAATGAAGGCTAGAGGTTTAAGGATTTGAAGTCTCAGTTTTTTGTTTTAGGATCGTTTATATGCAGTTGTGTGTGACACTATTTAGAGAGACAGTCACATATAGACATACACATATAGGGAGGTTATAAAGGCACATTATTCTACAAACATACAAAACCTATCTGTGTGTACCAAGACTTTTCTAAAACACAAACAAGCATCTGATACCTAATGCAGCCCTTGTTGAGAATTGCTCTCTCCTTCATAGAGTAGCACCAGTAATTATTTACCATTAGTTCTTAATGGGAAGGCATTCAGCTGGGATGTAGTAAATAAGACAACTGTATAGATTGTTCAACACAGCCTGACTGGCTCTCAGCTGAGGTAAGAAGAGATTGGATCACACCTCCTGGATATTTCAACTCACTGTTTTTATCACCCGGGAAAAGCACCTTATTAACCTGTACCTGGTCAGGTCTCTGCCATGTCCATATCAGCATCATACCAGTGGCCCTTCTAGTTCATGTTACCGTGCTTGGAACCCTGAACTGCTGTGGGGTTAAACAACTGGCACAACAGAGACCTGAATGGTTCATTCAGACTAATGACATTTGAGCCCTGCTACCCTCCTGCTTTCCACAGACGTATTTTTGTTTTGCAACAGTGTAGGGGCTTCCTCTTCCCACAACAGAAGCACCTGACTGAGGCAAAAATATGGTCCTAGAAGGCAACGCTGGTGATTCGTAAGTAAAGTTGGCATGTGGGAGGGGAAAAAAAAAGGGAAAAATCCTCTCTGTGGCTTATTTCATTACTTTCCAAAAAACCCAAAGCAACCCAAGGAAAGGGGTTATGGTAAAGGGACTGAGGTATTTTTGAAGACATGTGCCCTTCCACGGATATATTTTCTATATTTTCTGGCACATCTCACATCATCACCCCATTCCTGAGACTCCTCCACCATCAATAGGAGTTATGTGGATAAGCTTGGGGAGCCCCAACACCGGGTCAGCCCACATGTGAAAAGCAGCGGGTTTTTTTTGTTACGGCAGAGAGCTGAAGTATGCAACCAGTATATACTGAAAAGGCATTCAAAATATGACCAAAAAAATTGTTTAAATGATTTCAATCTGCAGTAAACAAATGCTCTCTTCACTGACTGGTCTGTGGCAAACTTCTAATTCCAGCCAGAAAATCCAGCATTCCCAGTCTGGGCTAACGACCATGCTATCAGACATGAGTTTATGTTTTTCATGCACATTTCATGTATTCCCACACGCTGTGTTGCTGCCAATAATTTATGACTGATCTGCACCCAGCCTGCCCTTCAGCATTTTATTTAATCTCTGCAACAGTGATTTACAATGACTCATCATTAATACAAAAATGTACATGTGTGTTAACAAGTTTGGAAGAATCTAAGGAGAAAGGCAAATTTTTTTTGTGAGTTGTGGCTGAATGACTTATGAGCCTGCTGAAGAAAGGCAAAACTAACCTGAAGTTATATGTTAGCTCTTCCCTGCAGCAAAACATTTAGGTAGGAAGCGTTTCTTCTGCACATAGCTTTAGAAGAAAAGGGATCTGGAAAAAGGTTTGAGAAGGTTGCCCCATAGCCTCCAGGATTTGGGAGGGGATGAGCTCATTGGTCACCTCATGGCTGGGTATTTCCCATGCAACCTGCACACTCAGCAACAGCTTCACAATCTCCTTGTTCCTTAGCATTCATCACAAAAAGCAGGGGCTGAATTGGCATATTTTGGCATCTCTGCCCACCACCTGTGATTTAAGAAAGCCTGACTGCCTCTATAGTGTTAAATCCTTGTGCCACTGGGGAGAGGAGGGGAATTATCTCAATAATTTATACAATTGTAACACCACAGCAGAATTACTGAACTAGCTCAAGCAGAGGAAGCTTGCCCTACATCCACAAGATTTCAGTTATAATGTATTTTGACCTCCTTTTTTTTTTTCCTTATAAGAACTTATAAGAACACACCTGACAAAAAGCCAAAGTAAAAACTCCTCATATTTGAGGAGAGATGGGTACTGAAAAACACCCTTGAAAGAAAGGCGAAATAAAACCTATAGAAAGTCATTCTGGAGAAACTTCACCAGCTTTAGTTGAATCCATCCTATGTTCATCATCTTGAAAAGTTTCTTTGATGGACCATCCCAGACTGACACATTTGTCCATGGTGAATCCTGTGCTCCTGGGCCCCGCGGAAGCAACACACCCTTACTCCACCCCACTGTTAAACAGGACCCTGGTGAATGTACACAGCTTCTCAGTGTGCCAAAGTATCTCTTGTTAAACTGAAGGACAACCACATCAATTTGGGTAACACCTGGATGAAGGCTGGAGGATGTCAAGTTGAAGCAAACATTAATTTTTTATGGCTGAGCCAAAATCCTGTGGGTTACGCTATCGTCTAACATGTAAATTTTGTGTTTAGTGCCTTTTATTCCTGTTTTAAAGTAAGTATGTTGGAAGCATACTTCATATACACTAAGTATTTGGTATTTTCCTTTATTCAGCGTCTTAAAGGGCTTCAAAAAATTGATCTCCCAGGGCTGCTGTGGGGTCACAGAAATTGATAACCCTTACAAGCTATGCTTATGTGAGCCCGCCTGCGTTTCCCAGATAGTGCACTTTGTAAATTAATCCTCCAAAGGCAAATATATTGTAAGTAGCTTGTTATCTCTAAAGTACTAAATTGAAGAATACATGGGATTATATTGACAGAAATTACATTTTCTGTAATGGGGTTTAATATATCTGAAATCTCTCCCATAGGCTCCTACTCTCTCTAAGAGAGGAGGGTTTGTTAATGTAGGTGCAATGGACATCAAGACCAAATTTATTCACTAAAATGGATTAGGCCATGTAATCAGAGCTTCAGTAATATTAATCTCTGACACTTATTGAACAGGAAAAAAAAAAAAAACAACTTTCGTCTGCAAACTGGCATTCCTCCCTCCCTTTTCCCCAGCAGGCTTGCTGTTTGCCTTGGCCATTTTCTGGGTATTACTTCAAAGAGGATAAGGTTTCCCATCATAAACACTAATCTAAAAATATTAGGACAATTAATTAGATACACTTAGTTTTACAAGGTATTAGATTGCAATACACTTCAAATATGACACTTGCTCTGGGATAGTGGGAGGAGCTCACATTTTGATACAGTATCAAAGGGTAATAAATCAAACTTTTTTTAAAGAGGTTTGCTGCTGTATGATACTTAAATCGTGAGTAATTTTCACTAGTCACCTTCACCATACCCCAGACAGTTAGCAACTCAAAATCCACTGCAGAAACAGCATGGATCATGACTTCCTTCAAACAAATCACTACTACAACAGAGCAGGGGCTCCACCAACCCTTAGCTGGAACAAACAAAATTGCTCCACACTGTACTTCAGTAGCAATGAACCAGATTGTCCTCGAAGTTTGTTCATAAACTAGATTTTTAAAACAATCTGATAAAGAGATGAAAGGATGTCAGTCAAAAAGAAAAACCCCTCTAACAACGCTATAAAAAGCGTGACGACAGTCCCAAATAACAAATATGCTCAGCAGAAATGGGACCAACTGTCCCTTTTTGCCCCCCAACATCTGAATCTCTTCCAAGACCAATGTTCTGCAAGTGGATGTGCTTTCCCACTGAAGAACAGACATCCTCAGCCAGAAAGAGGACTGGTATCAAATGTGAATACATTGAAATCTGCCCAAATGATGGGAAAATAAAATACAGTAGCAAACCTCATAGTTTCTACACTTGAAACCACTCATCCGGTTATATCCCTTTTGTATCAATAAACTGTTGGGGAGGGGAACACCAAGGGCAAGGTGTGTCCCCAAAACCACGAAAGAACAGCCAAAGGGTGCCAGTGGCCATATAGAAACACTAAGGAAAATTACTCACCAATTGTTCACCTGAAGTATAGTGAGTCCTGTGTCTTGTGCCAACTGCTTTTTCTGTTCTTCTGAAGGGTAAGGGTGCTATAAGACACCAAAATAAATACAAACATTAAAAACAATGTGTTTTTTGACCTACTTTTTGTCTTAAATTAAAAAAAAAAAAACAACAAACCAAAACAAAACAGAAGCGTGACATCTATTACTGAAAGGTGAAAATGCTGAGGTGTGTCACTCTTTTATAATTATTAATGGGCTACTACATCACTTAATTAATGGCAGTAAAAGACAAGCCAATTATAAAGATTAGTGAAGTGGAGAAATAACTGCTTAGGATACTGACAGTACCTTGCTACTTGAGAAGGATATTTGTTGCATTAGCTGAAAATTTTTTGTACTTGTCTCAAATGACCGATTAGAGTCAAATAAACTATGTTTTTCCTTTTTTCCCCTGTATTTCACAAAACAATAAAGAACGTGATAAAGCACTTTTCTGTAAAACTAAAGCACGCTGATGTTTTCCGAGATAGTGAAGGCAAAACTTGCCAGTGCCCCAAAATAATTTGCAAATAAGATCAGCATCCTGAACATAAACAAACGCCTGTGTTTTGAACACAGGCCAACACAAGGTCAACAATCAGCACATTTTTGCCTGACATTAACATAGCTGTGCTGCACTAATCCTAAGAGACAGAAAATAAATACTCCTTTAATTGAAGATAATGTTATAATTCAATCATAAGTTTCTTGTGAGAACTTGATTTGCTTTCTCAGAAAATTTGCTTCTGCATGAATACAGATTGCTTAATAAATCAACAGCAAAAACCACAGCCAAGTTGGAAAAGTAAAAATATCGTTTTTGTCCTTCCCATCTATGCAAAAATGTCACTGTCCCAAAAGGAAATGACCAAATATTGCAAATGTAACTGTTTCAAGGAAAAGTCCTGTTTTAAGGATCTGCTTCAACTTCTAACCTGGATGGCCAAGTCTCAGTACATATCTGATTCAGACCTGGACTGCTGTAAGGTGCTTAATAGCATTTCAGTGAAGATAATTTGATATAACTGGTTAGTCCTATCCCAACACCATTTAGCAGCTGATTGTCACAAAGTATTTGCTGTTATACACTCATCCCTTTTTTACCCCCCCCCCAAATATTCCCTTGTTCTCTGGATGTATTCTCCAGTGTCATATTACCCGAGAACGTAAACTGAAACCTTGTGAAGCATAAGAAGTTAAAACCTCATAAAATTCCACAATCTTATTGGCATTATACCTGTTTAGCAGATTTTATATATTCTTGTAAACAGCACGGTCTGACTTCTCATGGCTATGTTAGACGCAAGTATCACCTCACATTACCAACCTGGGATTTTTGTTGTAACTCCAGCAACTTCTAACTCAATATACCCATTCCAAAGCCCACCACCATGGCCATCAGCTCCACAAGAGATGTTTTATCCTTTTTCACCCAAAACTGTCGAGGAATTATCAATTTTTTTAAAAATACTGTTTTCTTGACAGGAAGCCCAGAGATGATCGGCACACCTGTAAACCATCCCCTGTATTTTCTGCGTGTACGTGAAACAGCTCCAGAATTGCGAAGGGAAAACCAGAGGGAAGGGGATTTTACTTCTTTTTTATGGGTAATTTGTATTTTACACATGCAAAAATATAGCATGTATTTTACTGTCTGCCTTCTACATGTATTCATCCATAACAGTCATCCTTATGTCCGTCTATCTGAACACAACACTTTGTTTCCTTTCAACAAAAAAATGCCAAACCTAGAGAGATGATTTGTAGCGTTTTCATCTTTACAGCTTCTCATTTCATTATTTTGCTATCAAGCAAGGACAGAATTATTTTTTTTTCTTATTTTGCTTTGCCACCTTACATGTGATCTAATTTTAAGTAATTGAACAAACTGTGTCTAATTTCATGCAGCAAGCAATAATTACTAGACAGCCTCTAGCTATTGGAATTGAGAAGCCTGTCTCCATTAAGCAATTTTCAATTGTTCTAGACATTTTTTTGAAATAGACAAGACTGGATAAAATTAGCCATCAGAATAATACTGTCACTGTAAAAATAATTGCTTTAAAAGTCCCAAACTATAAAATCCTCAAACGGTGGTATGTCTAAGGTCATCTGATTATTTTTTTTTTTCATATCCTAGTACAGCATAAACTTTTAATTTCATGATAAATCTGTAATTGCCATAATCACATGACAGTCTGGGATTTCACATAGCTAATCCCTCTTAGCTAAAGGGTCACAATGCGGCAGGCTTTTTAACTCTGATTCGGTGTGGTTTAAAGTAATCTTAAACACGAAGCAACCTTATTATATAAGCTTTCTGTGGATCATACGAGTTGTTCCTCTGCAGACTAAAAATAAAATAAAATAATAAAAATGACTTGACAAAGAATCAGCGTGCCACAGGCTAGGTTGCTATAAAAACATTCAAAGCCTTGTTGCATTCCCACCCACAGGGCTCGGAAGGCCTGTGCTACAGGCAAAGGCAGACATCACATTGCAACAGAGAGAAAGGGGGAAACCCTGAGAACTGCCATTTTATGAAGAAATAGGAAATTCATTCAGAACTGTTGCTGTTGGTCTTTATTCCTCCCGTGAAAGAATGACCAGTGTCTTCTGAAAACTTTCTAATGGTTGTTTGAAGGAATAAAGACACATGGGCAATAGATATGAGTATAGATATTTGTGTGTGTATATGTATGTATATTATATTTTAATGAATATGTATAAAACATATCTTAGTCAAATAGTTAAGTTTAAGGTAGTCCTGTGAGGAGCAGAAAGTTGGATTTGACCCTTATGGGTCCCTTTCAACTTGAGATATTCTACGATTTTAAGAAATATATAAATATGTATGGAAGAATGACTGAAAACACTGCAGTGACTCCAGCTGACAAGTCCACCTATCACTCTGGATCACTTTGGGATATCAAAGCAAACTGTTCAATAAACAGTGACTTGAGACCTTTACTTTGTTGTGTACATTAGCTTCTACCATTATCTCTTAAAAGCTTAATTATTTGCAAACAATTGATCAAGATGGGAATTGGAGAAAAGAGACACCGGACCACCGGGAGAGCTGCAATGCATTAGGAGAGCAAACAGAATTACCTTTAGGTCTTATAATCAGAATTAACGATTGGGACCGTATGCAGGGCAGCACGAGAAGCTGTAACGCTCATGCTGGACTGTTTTCCATTTGATCTGCATTAACACCTCGAGTGGAAGCCATAAAACAGTGATTACAGATGGGAAGGCTGACCCTCCTTCCCAGAACCAGCCCAGCTTGTGTATACTGGAAGACTGCAGACATGCTTCCTTGCCAAGGCCAGAGGAAAAGGGCAAATCCAAGGGGAAAAACAAGTAGGAAGCAGGTAGGTTAATAGAGAGGAAAAAAAAAAAAAAAAAAAGGGGCACTTAACAGATAAGGGCTCTGAATTTGGCTCTGGTATTTTCTGATCAAGCCTGCTGCTTCTACAGAACTATAGAGCAGTACCCACCGAATGATATGAGACCTTGTACTTTCCCCTTTCCATAAATCTAGCACTGAAATGTGGATTGTTTGGCACCATTAATGTGTTTTTGAGGCTCTGTGGTATTACTTTTAATAATGACTTAGTACAGAAAGTGATTGCTTAATAACACCATCAAAGTCTGCATGCAAATGAAAATTATCCCTGGGGGATTTGCCCAGGGTAATATGAACAGTTAAGGAACATTTGAAAAGGTAAAAATAACTATGCAAAATATGAGTCAGAGCAGTCGTTTCAGCAGTAACAAAGAAATCAAAGTCACAGAGAGAAAAATTTAACTTTCCCTCATATTTTCTCGTCACTGTTTTATGAATGGTATTTAGCGAGCAGTAGTCTTAATAAAAGCCCATTTTTAATGCAGCTGAGAGCATTTTTAGCAAAAGAAACCATAAGACTTTTTTTTTTTTTAATCACCTCTGACTACAGATGGTGGGTAAAGTCTCCAGTAGGTATAGATGGAAAGCATCCAAGGTTGTCTCTTAATGCTACACCTTGTCCAAATGCACTGCTTTCCTCAAATTTTCCACCCCAGGCAGCAAATGCAGGATGCCAGGACAGCGACAGACTTTATCTTATCTGTAACTTGGCATCAATAGCACTCCCTCCCCTCCTCCTCTGCCACAGCAGAGCATCATAATGGTGCCAGAAAAATGGGAAAATAATCCTGCCCTTCTCACCCCCCAGATTACTAATTCCTCACGGCACCAAACCGGCTCAACACCAAGGCCGCCAACCAGCTCCACTACAGCACCGAGGCAGAAGCAATCCCCAAGAGAAAGGTTGCCTGCTCTGTTAGAAGGAGGCTGTGGCAACCGTCCAGCGCTGCCCTTATCGTGGCAGTGCTGTCGCTTGGCTGACCGTGCCGGGAGAACCATTTCGGAAGCCCTTTAATCCCCTTCCTCCAGCCCTCTGCCTCCTCCAGAGCTCAGTGTAATGCACCAAGGTGAGATGACCTTGAGCTAAACTCTGGTAGGTGATTAAGAGAAATCACCCCCTTTAAAATTTATGCCCCAGGAGTGTTTATTAACTGTTTTCTAACACCAAAATAAAAAAGGAAAAAAAAATTCCCACTACTGTGATTTTCTTGTTTCCGAAGAGAAATCCAGCCTAACACAGTATCCAGAAAAAAGTCCAAGGATCAGCCCTCCAGTGGCAAACTGCACATTGATTTTATGCTGAACTCTAAATTCTTGCTTTACCCAGACTTGTCCAGGGTTAGCTAAGGTGGCAGCACAGCCATTTGGGTCTCTCCCCTTTCCCCTACCTCCTTCTGGTTTGCACTTGAACTGTTTACATTAATGATCAAGTTGATCTACGAGAAATTACTATTTTTTTTTAATATCCATAATGCTTTCCTATTGTCTCTCAGCTTTATGAATTAGTTTTACTGTTGCAGTGAATGCTTTTTTTGTCTCCTGACTGCACATTATCAAAGGGACACTTTGTGCCTTCCATTTGCATTACAAAAGCAGTGCATGGTGTAGCCTAAGAACAGAGCTTGAATTTATAGCAGTCGAGCCCTAGATCCTCACACATTCCGGCCTCCTAAAGAATAACGGGGGTTTCTACACTCACAAAGTAGCCAAAAAATGGTTGGATCACTATCCATAAAGTCATAAGATTGCAACCTCCTTTCTTCATCAGCCACCGGCGTGTTGAGAGGGAGTGATAAAGAGGACGCGTGGAACCCCCTTGCCTATTTTGCAGGCTGCCTGAATAGGTTTATAGACGATCCCTGTGACCTGCTTTATATTCAGGCAAGGCTGTAAAAAGTTGCCAAGTTGAGGTGACCTGCTAGGGAGGGGGGAGAAGAAAAAAAAAATCAACTCGGAAGCTGCAGACTCGATCCTGTTTATCCCATGGGACCAGCTTGCACATTGGAGGAAATACTAAACACTGAGAAGGAAGTCGTTTTATTAGAAATGCATCTCTGAGGCTGGGAGGAAAAAAAGCCTGTGCAAAGTTTGCACAGCCTTTTCCTTGGCTGAGAGCAGTGAGTCAGCCTGATAATGCTGTTGAAGTGTGAGCTGGCTTTGGCATTTCAAGCTCCTCGTTGCTTTTTCAGCACAGCAAGAAAACATAGTCCATATGACACGGTCATGCTGCAGACAAAGCCAGCCTTTTCCTCTTTCAAAAGAAAATATTTCCTCAACTTATTGTAATAGTTTAATATCCCCACGGTAAAGCCTTTTTTGTAACATTACTGTTAATAAAGCCTGGTGCTGCCAGAGTTATTAAACTGCAAAGTATGATCACGAATTCAACAGATGAGCTCGGTCTTCTAAAGTCAAAAATGCATCAAAATATGCAACGTGAATAGATGCTGCACTGCTTTGACTCGCCTGTATCCCTATGGCGAGGCCAATAAGCTGCTGCTTGGCTTCTGCATCAGACCATTCCTATGAGATGGGCTCCGAGACACTGCCTATCATTGCCCTTACTAAAGGGTGTGCAGGCTGCCTTGGCAACCCTGCCAAAAAATCAAAGGTGAGGAAAGGAGGCAGAATCTGACTCTCCTAAGGCAAACGCAGGGTGTAAAAGACAGACTCAATACCCCAGAAATTTTAAAATCTGAACATGTGTTCACAGCCAACCTGATTAAACAGGGGCTGGGGTGGTTCTGCAGGCAGAGGGGTGGAGGAGACATTTCCTTTGTGGGGGCTTACAAGGAGGGGGAAGAGGGACTGGCAACAGCAACCCTTTTGAATGAAGAAGTTATGCCGGGGGAAAAAAAAAAAAAAAAAAGGTTCTCCTTTTTTCCCATTTGTCCTTTTGTAAATAATTTTCTTGCAAGAGTTGTCTGTGAACAAGTTTTGGCACTCACTAACATAAATATCCTTTCCAAGGCTGATGGAGAGACATGGTATGGCTTAGGATGCGCTGCCAATACTTCTCTGGTGGCCCCATCAAATTACTCATAATGTGAGCACTCATTAAGGAAAAAAAGTTCAGATCATCCCCTGCACAGGATATTACAGAAGTCAGAAAATGGAAAAACCTTTTAACTCATCTAATCCATCTCCTGGCTGCTACAATATTATTCCTTCCATACCATATATTATTACCCAGTGCCTTTTCCAGTTGAGCTTTAGCTAGTCCAAGCAATGGTGCTTCTGCTATTTCCTTTTGGAGACACTCTGATAGACCTCAGTGTTTGGAGTTTACTCTGGCTCCTACTTGTTTTCAGTTCAAGCCGAGTCTATGCAGACACTCCCACACCATACCCGGGTAATTGAGTGGAGCTTTAGCTTTTCCCATACTAAACATTCTTTTAGTGCCTGTATGTATGTGCACACAGAAACACACACACACAGCTTGCACATACATATTAACTTTGCTTAAGACACTTAAGTAGGGATTTTCTACTCTAGGATCAAGACTATTTGTGCTAATGTGACATGGGTGATGCACTTTTGCATCCTTTGCCATTTTTCTTTATTATTATTATTAATTATTGCTTTTCTTTCACAACCTAAAACTAACCAAAGACAGGGCAAACAAAAGAAAAATCGCATCCAAAAGATTAGCAAAATCGTCTTCAATGCAGCATGCAGCCAAAAACTGTGAAACACTACAGCCAAGTGACACTGAAGGAACTGAGGAAACGCATCATCTGACTTCAACCGCCTTAGAGCTAAAACTCACATCCTTGAAACCTGGCTTTTCAGTTAAGCCAACATCTTTATCAGGCAGCTGTGAAAAGGCGGGAAGGCAAACCCCAGCCCTCCCCAGGTGAGCAGCTTTTGGGAAGGAAGAAAAAATATCACTGGCACGCCAAAGGAAATCCCGACTACCTGATAACTCCGTAAAAGCACTGCTGTTGTTTTTAGAGCCAGCCTAAGACAGATTAGCTCAGGTAAATATCTCCTAACCAGAAGCCTTTTCTCAGCAATAAGTCACTGTCCTTATCTACCTCAAATGACTTTCTAAACAGGTGGGCTCGGAAATAACTCTACAATCTCTGGGAAACGCCAGTGCCAGCAGTTGTAATCCCACAGAGTTAAGCTGAAAGCTTTTATTTGTGCTTTCTGCTCTTTTTCCCAGGTTGTCTTCGGTACATCAGGAGCTCCCTCTGTAAGTGAGGGATAAAACCACCCCCCTATGCCTCCCTACCCTACACACCTATGTGATTGGGTTGATGGAGAGTTGCTGCATTCAGCGAGATCCCTAATCTGAACCTCAGGCTTTTGGATGGAGCAGGAGCTTTACGCAGGTTTCCCAAGGTGGTAGCACCCTTAGGAGCAGCCACCAAGCAAATTGGGAAGCCTCCACCAGGACCTTGGCCACCTTCTTTCATGGACGCACCAAGCCGTCACGCAAAGAGAGTTCAAGGCAACCAACACATCGAGGTGCCAATCTTCAACACCAAGATGAGGGGGGTTACATTCCATTTCATATTTTCTATTTGAANATATTATTTTTGAAGGTCTTCTTAAAAACCAAACACACGAAAAAAACCCAAACAAACAAAATAACCAAACCAAATAAAACAAAAAAAAAAAAAAAAAAAAAAAAAAAAATAAAACAACCGTACCACTGAGGAAGGAAATGAAAAGATAAAGCTGCTATTTTGCAATGCTGCTTTGTTGGCATGGAAAGTCCTTGAACAGATGCCCTGTCCACCATTAAATATTCACAACATATCCTTGTAAAAGAATAAAGCCCACTCAACTTATAAGCAAAACCACAATGTGTTCTTCATGAAAAAAAAATAAAAAAGATGCATTTAAAGATCTGGGAGGAAAAAAAAAAAAGAAATAAGGAGGGAAAGGAAAAAAAAAAGAAGCAAAGAACACACCGCTGTTCTCTGAAGAAGCAGAGACTCTTGGAAGTAGTGCACATTCTCCGGCGTTAATTTTCCCACTTAAATTACAGTGATGCTGTAGCCTCATCTCATTAGAGATCATTGTCCCCAGTAGACAGTTGTGTTTATGGGGGATTCTTGCTGTTCCACACCTGCTGCTCAGGTTGCTACGTGATAAAGCCTGCATACAAACAGCAGTCTTGAGGTTGCTGGACTGCAACTGATGAGCCCAGGCTAATTCAGGGGTGATTATGTAGTTTACTGGACCACTAAACCTCTTTAAGCTTGTAATTACTGCCTATTTGAGTAAAGAACATTGAAAAGCAATTCACTGCATCATGCCTGCCACAGCTGGAAGCAGGCTGCCAGCAGTCTGTGGGGACATTAAAATCTACAGGGACTGGGATTCGAGCACAGCTCTGTAGGCACTGACGGCGGCGCAGCCAAGTGCGTTCACATTCCAGCTCACCTTTTCTGACCAGGCATGCTATTAAAGGTGCAATGAAAACTATAGAAAAGCAATAAAGATGACAAATAACGGGACGTAATTGAAAGAACTGCATTTTAATGACTTTCCCCCTCTTCCCTCTCCCCTTATAGTGGCTACAAAAAATTAAGCCTTTTTGTCATGACAAGAGAAGGGAAAGAAAAGGTCTTTTGCAAGAGGGGAAATGCACTACACACTTGTGTTTTTGTTTTGAAGTTAGGGGTTTCCCTCATGTTTCGAAGCTTTAGAAAAAGTAAGTTTACTTGTAAAGTGAATGCAGAGTCTTTTTATGTATTTGGCAGAAATGATAATGCAGAGGCATCTTAATCCCTGAATCTTCATTAAATCCTCCTCACTGAGCTTTCATGAAGCCCTCCAAGAGCATCCCACCCTAAACCACCACTCTGCTAAAGAACACCACCCCATGCAGCATCACAGCAGTCCTTACTATCAAGACAAGACTGTGGGTTTCTTTTAGTAATAAATAAATATCTCTCTGATTTTGTTTGCCTTTTGAGTTCTGACCCACTCTAACCCTCCTTTTCAAGTCTGCCCCTGCAGCTCTCAATGAGCAGGAAGCTATTATAAAGGGCACCTTGGTTTTTTGCATAATTATCAGTTTTGGGAACAGAGTCTGGGGGAAGAAGAGCAGATCAAATGGGACCTATGACACAGGCAGAAAAGGTTGGTAATAGGGATTTTTACAAGTGAGTAAACAAAGGTCTGGAGAGGATTGCTCCAGCAGAGACCGAGAACAGCACTGGTGAAACACAGGGATGCTGCCAGTGTCACCCCAAGTCCCAACACCGCATTGGCATCGCTGGGAGCTCCAACCAGGTGGCAGCGCCTGCCCATGGGGCTCCAGTTGAAGAGTCAGGTCCTGGGAGCCCTCCCATCCTCCAGCCACTCCACAGCCATCCCTGCGATTAGACTGCCATGTGTGAGGTCCAGCAATGGGCCTAACGAGGCGCCTGATTAACTAACTGCATGAAATGGGCTTTAAAGCCTCCTAGGACATTTGGAGATGCAGAATTCATCAGTGTCATTTCCCTGCCCTGCTAATAACTGCCACAGCTGCCTGGGAGAATGGGGTGTGGGAAAAGGCAAAAATAAACAAGAAAAATAAAATAAACCATTGCTATTGACACAATTAACCCTGGACTTAAGAGATGGGGCCTCTTTCTCTTCTCATCTAATAAGTGGCCTTGTTTTAAAAAACACAGACATGCCATCTGTAGTATTAATCTCATACGTATGTAGAAAGGGAAAGGGGGGAAAAAACACCCCATGCATGCACGAGCATGCTACTGTGAACAAACATCAGCTTTTAAAGGAGAATGTAAAAGCATTCAGGAAGTTTATTCTTAAAAAGCATGTAAATTCCCAGTCACAACAATCCTCCAACTAACCCCATCCAAGCTCCAAAGAGCTATGGGCTTGTGTGCTATCCAGCCATCACTCTTATTAATATTCATTAGGCAGGGCTACTTGCATTTTCATAAGCTGCGAAGGTGGCAAAAGAAACAATCAGAATTCTTTAACACACAGGCATTATCAATTCAACATCTGCCAAAGAAGAGTGCATACAGATCTGAGGTTGAAATTCAAATGCAATTTACCTGGGCTAGAGCTGGGCTTCACTTTCCAGCACCCAGCCAGCTATTTCAGGCACTCTCATTTTATCCATCCCAGCTTTTACCTCCCCATAAGTTCACTCTCCATTATTTTTACCCTTAAAATGAGAGTCCCTCATAAATTCCCTCCTTCATTCCTTAAGTCTAATGAATTCTCTTCTGCTAAAATAACCCAAGTTCAGTGCAATTGTATGTATGAATAATACAGCCAAGTTTTAACTCAGTAAACTTGACTAAGCAATTCTGCTTTCTGGCTAGAGAATTCATTTATCTACACCCGTTTAGTGTGTGTAATCCGTTTTACTGGCTTCAGGGTGCAGGCCTGTACAGAAATTCACTTTCTGACCAGCCTGGCCTTAAAATTTAACTCTGAGAGGTGAATTGAGAAGTCTCCAAAAGAAAACAATTGCTCTAATTAATTATGTATCCAACTTAGCAGAGAAACAAGTCTGATAATGCTAACCAATTTCAGAATAAAGCAGATATATCTTCCCAGGATGATATTTCTATGCTCAAGAACGCACACCAAAAAAAGCGTGATTTAGATCTCCTGAGAACCAGGAAAACGCACATTGCAATTCTCCTCCAAATCTCCAGATTCAACCCTAAATTAACACGTATTTGCCCACAAATTCACTATGCATTGATTCCTGTACTTATAAAAACATCATTAAAAAGTCTTGGACCAGGATGTAACTCTTCCCTCTTGGAAACCTTCTTGGACCAAGAGGACTCCCCCATAAAAAATAACCTTTCCCCCCAAAGTCAATGCAGAGCTCTACCAATTTAAGCTGGATTTCTAAAAGCCTCCAAAGACCTAACTGTATCCTCCCTTGCGAAGGGTTGGTGGAACCAAACTTTGCATTTCAGTGGAAATATTCATGGTGTGAGACATTTCCCAGGGGCTGGTATTGGCCAACACCCAGGGGATGAGCCCTGAAATGGCAAACTGGTCTTCAGCTGCGTAACTTTAGATCTGGCAATTAGCTGCAGTGAACATGGCCAAAGTCTGCGCAGCCTAAAGGATACGTCCTCAGCTTTGTAAGGCGAGACCCTCAGCGGGCATCTTCTACTTTTGGGCTCTCCAAAAATCCAGATAGAGTCCAGCTACACCCCATCCCCAGCCTGAGCATGTCCTTCATCCTGTCTTGCCTGATCTCTTTCAAGGTACATCAAGCACCACACGCATGCAGATGCCTTCGCAGAAACTACCACAAAAGAGACAACCCACATATTTGGAAGCAACAGCATTGAGAGACGGTGTGTTGCTTTCAGCACATTTATCATGCGATGGCCATTAACAATTAACAAGAACAGTAACAAGATATAATCAACTAATCTTTTCCATACCAAGCTCAAAAAACCCCCTCTGCTTTCCCCTCCTTCCTGAACAAAACTCATTTCTTTTAAAAAGGCCTAAATGAAAGTAGTTCAAGACCAAAAAAATGTCACCACTAACAAGTTACAAAGTAAGAAAGAGCAACCAGGCACATTTGATCTTGTTCTATCACGAACCTTTCTAAGATGACTGCTCCAATTAAAAAAAAAAAAAAGTTGAATTTATCATTTTGATGGTAGGAAATTATGAACTTCACTATTATATGCGTATATTTTGTTTAATGGCTTAGTTTATTTTAATAACAAAGAGAAACTAGATCTTTACAGATGAAAGCTTTATTTCATGGCTTCAGTACAACTGGGATTTTTTAAATCTGTGATGTTAACCAAAATGTGATAATGGATGTTCTCAAGGGCCCTATTTTGTAGCATTTTATGCAGAGCCAAACTGTACGCGAGACATTACAAACATGATGTTTAGCCCTATTTTAAGGAAGTAGAACTGACTCCAGTGTCAGAGGCCCCTGTAATTGTTTTCCATCTGCTTCTCATGCCTCTGAACTTGTGCAGCAAAGTCTGGCTGGAGAAATGCTGTGACAAAGGCATTAGCTCTCCGAAGATTTGTTATGAAATTATATTGAAAGGCACCATTTGTAGGATTCTGGCTGGGAGGGGACAGGAGTGATCGCAATATAACTACTTTATCTACAGCACACTGCCTTGAAGGGTCTGTTGACATCCAGAAGAAGAGGGACAAAAATCATGGTTAAAAAAAAAAAAAAAAAATGCTAACTCTGCTACCATTTTTATGTCATTTACTTCCAAAGACAGAGATAATCAGAAACACCTCATCAAACTTGATCATGCTGTCAGTGCTTCTGAAGAACTTCTCATCTATTCCGCTTCCTTTTATTTTCACGTTAGTAGATTGAAAACAGTTGCTTCAGACGACAGCGGCACTCATGCGTATGCAGCATCAAGGATGCTCCTCTTTAATACATTTTGTACGTGCACATAAATCTCTGTGCACACAGAGGTGTGCGTACACACGGGGGTCGATGTAGTTTTGCGACCCGTACCCTCCACCCCTAAAAGCAGGGACCCAACCACTGTTTTTGGGAAGGCAGCCCAAGATGGCAGCTCATGATTAATGGCTGTATCATCCCTGGCTCGGTGGCGGCAAGGCCCCGGGTCTAATCTGCCAAACATCCCCTTCGTCTGCGGCCGATCAGCAGATGTAAGCACATAGGCCATGTCAGCTTGACATATCATTCCTACGACAATGTCAACGAGTATTAATGTTCAATTATCTGTCCTAGAAATAACCCTCGCCTTTACGCATTGTGTAACTGGGCGCGTGGCACTGCGGTAATCCGAACGACAAGGGCAGAGATGCCCGCGCTCACCCGCTCTCTGTGAGTTGGCTTCCCAACAATCGTGATGACATTGCCTCGCGGTAGCGCATGGACGCCTTCCCCCTCCTTCCTCTCCCTGGCTGTGGTTTGCTGTTTTGTTTTTTTTGGTTTTTTTTTATGGAAAGCATGTTGCAAAGACTCCAAATACCTTTCTCCTTCTCTTTGCAGGTTGTATGCTGTCCATCAGCGTGCCCAGATAGGCTTGGAAAAGGCGCATTTTGATTTCACATCCATGCAGAACCACGAGGAGTTTCCTTGTTTACTTCCATGGAAAGCCGGAAGCTGCCCATCACCTGGCAGCCTCTCTTTATGTCCCCTGCTTGGGTGTGTATATATATATATAAATATATGTATGTATATAATTTACCATCAAACGTAAATGTCAACAGTGTCTCCTTCCAGGGCTGCATCAAGATCAATTCAACCCTCAACTGCAGGGCTGGAGCGATTTACCCAAATGAAACTTTACAGATTCCCTTTGTTAAAGCAAGCTTAAAGTAAGACCCCCAAAGGAGAGATGAAATGAAGAATAAATTCAAATTTATTTCTGGAATTTTTTTTTTTTTTTTTTACCACTGCTCAAATATTAAAATTATTGATCAGGCTAAATTCAAATAGAACTCTAGGAGCAAAAAAATCTTGCCAAGTGCTTTTTCTTTTATATCAGAATTACAGTCAAATTACCAGTTGTTTGAATAGTCTGTGACAGAGTTTGCATAATTTCTTTTTTTGTTGTTGTTACTATGGCACAGCTTCCTTGAACTAACATTCAAAGGTTATCAGCTCTAAGTTATGCTTGCTAAGTCTTCTTATACAACTCACAATCAGAGGGAGGGAGTGGGAGGAAGCAGTGTGATAACCAGTGCCAGCTTTGAGATAAAGCCCTCCACCTAATCTCTGTTTATTTAGACAACCATCTAACCGCAGCACCGGGCATAAAAACAAACCAGGTGTATGGCTAAGGGAATTTCTCCTCCCTTATCGTGATTGCATTATATTTTTGGGCAAAGGAAAGAGGAGCCTTTTTCTTTTTTAAGATTACTTTGAAAATTAAAATAAGCTCAGAGTTTGAGGTTTTCATGTTTGGATTCGCTTGGCTGGACAGGCTTTTTTGCTTTATTTTGTAGAAAGGGGAGGTAATGGTAACAAAGCACATTCTATTCCATGCTTTTGTATTTCTTGAGGTTTTGGAGAAAAAGAGTTTACCGTATCACATTTACAAAATTAAGATCCTGCCTTGAAATATTTCCCACCGGAGGGGATTTCGGATGTTTGGAATAAATAGAAATATCATGGGCTCAAACTGGAGTAAACTGAGCAGTGTTTTAAATGTATTTCACCCTAAGGCGCTGATAGATAGTTGGGCACCCAGCACATCTCTGCTGCATCAGTGCTGAAGCTGCTTTCCCAGGGCTGAAGCTGCTTTTCCAGCCCAGGTGCCAAAATAGAAAAGCTCTTGCAGGGCAGGCTATGAGAAGCACTAAGGTGTCTGGCTGAAGGGTAACTGAGCCTCCCTCCAGCTCCAGCAGCAACATAAAACAGTTATGGGGAGCTTGCGTGTTGCCTGATGGCTTCATTTCTCCTGCCATATGAGCCTGAAGTTGCCTTCAACATACTCAAACTCAGTTTTCCCCCTTTTTACCCCTCTGATAATTCACCTCCCTGTTTACTCAGTCATTTTAGGTAGGGGGAAGTGACGAATATTGCTGAGTGCCAGTTTTTTTGGTGCAAGATGAATAACCCCAAGGAGCAACTTACACTGAGTCCCAGGCTCCTGTCAGCCCTATAACTGATGATGTTTTCACTGTAAAGGGTGGGGACTGGGACACATTAAGGCTCAATAGGGGAAGTAAATGGAGTGAATTGACTCAGCAACTCTGCTTTTTACCACAGCTTCTAATAAGGATAAACTGATTACTGCCAAATGTACTTTAACATCACAGGGAGGGGAGGGAAAATAAATCGATCTGCTCAAAGGAAATAAGTGCCATACTTGAAGTTTTTTCAGAAGTGAACTTTTATATGCAGAAGTGCAGAAGCACATTTCGGCTGTATGCTGCTGCTTCTTTCCGGGTTGCCATTCGCCACTAAACCAAAAATGAATTTGCAACCTTAAAATGCATCCTAAATATGAATGCAGCTAAATGATCTCTGCAAAGCCAACTTATCATTTTTGTAATCTTATTCTCAAACGACTTGGATAACAAAGAGGAGCACGGCAATGCTCACACTGTATTTCAAATGCCGACTTTATGTCAGCATCTTTTTACAGCAACCGGATGCTCCACTTCTGTGCCAGGCAGTGGGGAAGGCAAGCAGGCAGCAGCGCAAGTTGCCAGGGGTGACTACGGAGCTGACAACCCCGGGATCCAGCAAAACCCACCCTGACTGATGGCTTCTGGGTTCCTGCTGACCTTTGATCCCTTCTGGTTTGGTTGGGAACAAAAGAGCCCGTTCACCAGGGCCCCTCGCACGTATATTTAACGAAAGCAGCCATTGCCCATATGCTGATTAATGTGTTTGCCTTACATGCGGCAGGAGGAGGACCGCGGCCACCCCGTGCTCCTGTGCAGGTAAGCGCCAGCTTATCTAGCTTGTATGTCACACAGAATAAATCAGGGAAATCCACCACAAGACACACGAAAATGACTAAAACAGGTAAAGACAATTTTTGTCACTGATGCAAGAAGTTGCCGAGACTGGCGATGGTGCCATGAGCAATATCCCTGCGGACCCAAAAACCTGTGGAGAGCTTCTGTCATTAGCGATTTGATGCTGCTCTGACACCGAGGGCCATCAGCAGCTCAAACACGCTGATGCAAAGATGCTGTCGGCTACGGCAACCATGGAGGATGTTGTCCAACCCTCAGCGGCAACTTTCATCACCACATATTGTCACCATAGCAATGAAGCTGAATGCGGGCAAATGACAAGGGTCTGTCATCACTCAGCCCCGGCCTGACAGCCCTCAGCACCAGCCGCTCTCATCCAGCCTCAATACACAAATAGGTCCTCAGCAGGCCCAAAAGTAATAATCTGCCCCTCCACAATGTCATCATTTCACTGGTGCTCCCAGCAGCAGTGTGCAGCCCTTACACCCCACGGAGATGGCTCTGCTTTATTCCCCAGTGAGTTTTCATGCTTTAGGGAAAAGTGAGAAAAGAAGGAGCCAGAAGGGAGACAGCGGTACTCAAACATCATATATCAGAGATAATCAAGGAACAAAACAAAACAAAAAAAAGAAGGAAAAAGATCTATTAAACAAATGGAATTAAAACATGAAAATTAATGTTTGAAAGGAAAACAACAAAACTTCCTATGTAATGGCTTCAGCAAGGAATAGCAGTGGTACTGTTAAAGTCTAAAGCTCCTTTCTAATATTAAATATGGCAGTTGTATATAAAATACATCCGCTGCTCCCTTCACAGGAACAGGTGTTTGGGGTGAAGTCAGGATAACTGGCAAGGTATGCCGGGCTGTCACCGACAGCAAGCACGGCCAACACACTGCTCTGCCTTCACGCCAACACCAAAATCAGGGTCCCAGCTATTTTCACGCTCTTTCTGCCAGAGATGCCACAAAGAGACAATTAACTTGGTCTACTTCCCTGCTGCCTGGGTGGAAGTACAGCAAGAAATGACAGAAATCAGAGATGGCAAACACTATCTCATCTAGAGCTCGTCTGCCTGCTAGGATTAATCATAACATCTCTATTTCAGGAGAATTTCTGCGTGGGGTCAGTTTTTACTCATCCTGCCCATGCAAATTCGCCCCTTCCAATGGCAGCACGTGGGGAAGGTGGTGAGAAAGATCCATCTTGGTGGTTACCTTACTTAGCTCATCTTGACCACATACTTTGGATTTTACTTTGTGTTTAGTCATACAGAACAACCCGATTTAACAGCAACCCTATGTTACCGCACCAGCCCTCTCACCATTTCAAAAGCTGCCTTTTAATGATATTTAATTCAGGCTCGCTTATATGCTACATTTGCTAGTGAACACATTGGCTGTGTGGCTCTTATTTAACATGATCACAGTCCCCCCATAGCGTGCAACACGCTCGTCAGTCTGCAGCAGCCCTGGAAAGACAATTCACTGTTCAAACATTTTTTAAACCTGATTTACCGTTCCAGAGAAACAACTCCGCAACTAATCTTCCAGGACAAATGTAATGCCGAAGAGCAACTAAACTGAAACGTATAAATTCCATATATACTTAAAAATACCATTGTCTGTAATTTAATATAACAATATTTCTAGGCCTATAACCTTGCACGCAGAGGCAATTTCCCAAGCATTAATACTTAAATGGGTCATATGCACCACATCTGTCATTCTGTCCTGAAGTCTATGAGGCACAACCAAGACTCTGCAAGCCTATTGATTTTTCTAGCATTTGCTTTAATTTACTTAACCATTGAGAAATCCATCAGTACATAAAGGGCAACTGTCCATTACTGCCTCATTTGCAGACATTCTTTCCCCTCTTTTTTTTTTTTTTTGGTAAATATTTCCCCTTAAATCGCTGTGTGTTTACAGTGTAAAAATGAATCCGGAAAGTGCTCACACCTGTTTCTGTTCAGTAACTGCTGCACTGAGGTATATGTAATGTGCTTAAAGATAGAATAAATATCTAGACATTATTACATCTGTGTGCAAAGGGTGGTAAATTAGATCCTAATTACATTAACAGGGATTCTGCCTCCCAGCTTAAATTTTACATGAGCACTCTGTAAAAATCCAAAAGCTCTGCTGTGGTTTCTTTACGAGCTGGTGATTACAGCTACTTCCTATGCGGTCACTAAATATTCTGTTTACAAATAAATGAAGAAGCTTTGAGCCAACTTGCCAGGGTAATAATCCGTGTTTTTTTTTTTTTTTTCCCCAGCAAACCTTTACCACATAAGCATGGCAACAATCAGAAGCCCTGGCTTCATCTAATTACTCTATCACATAATTTCACAAATTGCCTTTTCACTGGGGAGCCAAGTGCAAAACACGCTCACAGTGGGATTTCAGGCAGCAGCTTTCATTTACTACTCATTTCTTGTTAAATTAAACACAAAAACACCAGTTGTGTGAAAGAAGTCAAAAAGAATGCTTGCAAATGAGCCAGACAAGTGTATCTTATATTTATACCATTTGCACAAAATAGCTCATTGGCAAGTTGGATTTTTAATGGCACCATTATCATCTTTAACCCTTTTAAGGCCTGGCATGAGGATCATTCCTGGATCATTCTGACCAAACTCAACCCAGGGAAATTGCACCAGGCAGCACATCAGCCTCATCCTTTTGTTCACAACTGAGAAGAGAAGCAGTGTGCCCTGACTTCGCCTCCACATGACCTCTCTGTCTTACCAAGGGTTAGAGGGTAAAATTCACGCCACGAATTTCTGGGTATTACACCCACCTAATGCCAGGGAGGGAACAGTCCTAGAAATAAATCAAGTGGGATTTGTAAGCACAATTCCGCCTTCGTCCAGGACAGCCCTCCGAGGTGCGGGGTACCAGTGAGACTTGGGGGCACAGGGACCTGGAGGACCAGACCCCTGCTAATTATCTGAGAGTTAACAAGGCAGGATTGCAAGCTGCCACTAAGGAAAACGAATTATTTTGAAAATAATTGCAGCCAGTGTACCATCGCTGGTGGAAGTGAACTAGAGGTTACGCCGCTCTAAGATGACATTTTGTACATCAACAAGTACAAAACTAAAACACGACCATTAGTAATTAAAGCTGCTCCTTTTGTAGCACCAGAGCCAGTAGGTCAGGTACCATTTTACATCAGAAACCAGCCTTGATGGCTGCAGATTTGCCAACATTATCTACACAGGGAGAGAAAAAAAAACATTAGCAGCAGCTGTCTGTGTGCTTCGACATTGAAAATCCTATTCATACAGACAGGTGGAGTAATTTAAAAGCCAATGTGGTGCAATTTTGAAGCAAGTAATGCCACTGTTTACTAAAATGCCACCATTACTGCTGTTTATGAAAACATTACTAAAATTGCATTTTATTCATAAGAATCCTAAAGTTTGGGTTATTACCAGTTTCAAAATTATTCCGACCCCAACTGCAGCTTATGGCCCTCTGGGGTTTACAACCTGCTGCACTGACAGATCTGTGCTCAGGTTTCAGCAACGAAATTAAGGGTTTATCCTCTTTACTGTTCCCACACAAGCACAGTGAAGTTCCTGGATCAGCACAAAATCCATGGCAAATACGCAGAGTTCTATTAACTAGCCAGATTGTCCAAATGGCATTTACCTTTCCAAAAATATCATCAGGAGACCCAAAAGCTCTGTCTGACATGATAAAGGGTGGCCTAGGAAGAAGAGTTTCACTTCAAAGCTGATTTTAGAGCGATCAACAGAGCAAGGTGCCCAAGGCAAAGTCCCACCATTTTTCTTCTGAGTTCAAAAACAGTTCTTGGAAAACATCTTTACATCATGAGCACCCCCTTGGTTTTACTAATGTGACTCAAGTGACCACTTTAGTGTCACAAACGTGACTACCTTGCTTTTAGCATCACTGGGACAGAGCACCATTCTGAGAATAAGTGGTTTTTTTTGTGGTTAAGTTTTTTTTAAAAGTACTTCCAAATGTTTAATGCTGTACAGGTTGGATTACAAAGAGTCAACCAGTGGCCAAGAAAAGAATATTCATGCTATATCTAAAGTCTGAGAAGTATTTTCTGGACAGAAGTTTCTGCTTCATAAAGCAAAAGATGAAGCGGTAAGCCTCTTAGACCTCGCCTTATTAAAATGATGGCCCACCACTGAAGTGAAACGAGCACTCTACTAAATACTCTGGGTCTAAATCAGGCAATGATGCAAAAGGCGAGGTAAATTAGATAACTACATATTAACTTAAACTCTTTTCTGCCTACTTACCTTCTCTCTACACATATATTTAGCACTGCTGTAGCCTACAGGGTGAGGAGCTGGAAGTACAAAGATGACTCATCAATAAGATAAGATTGGTTGGACCTGATGATCTTAAAGGTCTTTTTCCAACCTTAACAATTCTATGAATACATTTGTTCCATGAATAACGACTCCATGAATATTGAAAACTGGATTTTCAGTGGAGCATTTTGTTGGAACGGATGGCATTACCCATGGAAAATTTTAACTTACACCACTAAAAAAAAAACTTTGCCTTCCAAAGGAAAATTTTTCTCTGGGTAATTTTGATGGGCAGACAGTAAACATAAGTACTTAATATTAGGAATTAGGGCCTCCTGAATACATGCAACAAGAAAAGCATGTAAGCTGTAGCAGTGCAGATTCTATGTAGTTGAAGGTAAATGCAGGAAAAGGGAAACAAAACTTTTTTAAAACGGGTAAAAAAACCAAGTCACTTCTCATGCTTGTCCTGGAGCAACAAACAGACTATATTCACCACAATATCACTGCTTTGGCTCATCCAGACAAGGGTTAAGTTCATGCAAACAGATGTAGGATACTGTATGCCAGAGCAAGGGAATGCATCTTACACAACTTGATGTACCACTTCCAAATGTGACCCTATTTGAAAGGCAGCTTATCTTACACCACAGATTAACACATCTCATCAGATATGCGCCCAACTGGTTTGGTGCCTCATATTTTGGCACTTTACCTGATCTGATTAAGTCATTTGCTAGCACACTGGCATGCTGTGAAACTGCTTCAAGAGTTAGATTTCCAACCAAAAATTAACACTGGCACTTATATACCTAAGCATATCTGAGAATCAACATAGGCTCTTTTGCAGCCACCGTGTTAGAGGACAAGCTAAATAGACAACTAATAATGAACAACCAAGCCCATTAATTTCTCCTCATTTCCTGCTCACCCACTTCGTGCCAAGACACTGTTGCTGCTTTTAATGCACTTCATATTGCAAACTATTCACCAAAATACGTCCATGGATACTTTCAGATTTAAAAATTGGTGACCAAACTTTTTCCCTCCCTCTCTGTCCCCCTTCCAAAGACGATACTTGAATTTTGTACGTCTGCTTCGACTGCAGAAAGACAGCGCATCGTGTAACACATTGCCATGTCTTGACTGGAGGAGGCTAATTTCAAAAATGAAGCTGCACACACAAAATATCACAGCTGCAAATATAAAAAGAAAGGAGAGGGTGGAGAAGAAAGCAAAGCATCTACTGCTGACTTCAAAATTCTTAGTACTGCAAACATTCTTGCTGGTAAACTCATTTCCAAGAATATTTACGCAAACAAAAGGAGTTCTAGTACAACCAGAGCAAGTGTAATTTAGCATCTGAATTAATGTTTACCATGTTTCAACTTTTCAGTATTCCCTTGCTTCTACTCAGATGAGAAATTCTGCTAGTGTCTAAATACTAATGCGTTTCAGCAGCTTCCAAATGATTTACATTCTATAATGTGCCAGTGGCTTCCACATCGCCACAACAGTGCCTCCAAGGTAGAAACTGTGGGAAATTGGGAAAAAGGTAGGATAGTCCTTTGGGAATACTCTCTCTCTTTCTCTCTCTCTCTCTAAAATCTTGTTGGCTCAGCTTGTTGGCTACCTTCTGATTTTAGCCAAAATACTTCCCTGGATACCACCCAAGACCTGTGAGGAGCCCCGACGAGATGCCACATACCCTGTAGTTTAAGACATGATGGCTTGTCTTCAATAGAAATAGAACTAAATCACTGATATGAAAAGAAACAGATGCTGTAACTACACCACACTTCTGAATGTGGGAAGAACCTAAGTAGATAATCTGTTTTCCTTGAACTAACTGACTAAAGCACCCTCTATTTTTCCTTTCTGTTCTAAAACCAAGGGTTTGTAGCACAGCTCAGTGCTGACAACTTAAATAATCTACAAGACAGTGCATGAGACATGCTCTTTCCAAGAAATCATGAAACTGGCGCAACAGCAGCATTGCCAAGGGTATCACCCAAAACCCAACAATTTTCCTCTAAGATGGCAAAATTTCCCTCATGCAAGAAAACGGACCAGTCCTTGGAGGTTGGACAGCAGGTCAAAGCTACAAATTTGAGGATGATTAAAGACAATTCTGAAGGTTTTAACAATCACTGTCCTCCATAAAACTCTGTGAGGGCTGAAGGGTTAAAAAGTTGATACAAACCCAGTTACCTAAATCCTGTTTATCCTCCTTTCTGGCGCTCTCAACTCAATTTGGACAGAGCCCCAGAACAATTGCCTTCTCCCGTAAGAACATTTCCCATTTTTCGCCATTGGAGATGACTGCCACAGCACCTCCCCCAGCAGAAGGGAGCTGAGGACCCTCCTTGTGTGTTACTTGCACCATCCCATGTTAGATACTTTTGTTGGATGTTCTGACAAGTCTTCCCACTGCCAGGAGCAGGAAGAGCCCCGGCTCCCACCTTCCCAGTCAAGGGGATGGCAGTACATGAGTGACTCAAGGCAAGCTAAAAAGCCTGGCTTTTCCCAGGAATTTGGGACAGCTGGCACTGAGAAATCTTGCAGATGTGGAAGAAAGCTTTTTACAGCTTTGTCCACAATAAAATCAAGTGAAAGAGGAGACTTGCGTATTTGGGATAAAGTGGGGGGACACCCCCACCCATTCTGAGTCCAATATATGGAAACCTGACCCCTGTTACGCAGATGAGCTCCAGGAGCCCTCAGGCATTTTGCAGAGCAAATATCAGTTGGTGCACGATGGAGACTCAATTTAAGTTCACTTTTTTGGGGGGAGGGGAGAAGGGGTGTTATTTTATTTTAATGCTTCCAAACCTCTCAAGGGGAGAACAAAGAAAACCTGGTTTAGACAAGTATTTTCCCCTTTCCATGTTTCAGTACTCTAGTTTTGTGCCGATCTACCTTTACACTATACTCCTTTCCAAAACCAGACAAGCACCCCACATGGGAGTAGGTGCAGGCAGCCAAATTAACCCTGTGCTCCTCTCAAGGCAAAATCTCATAACTTTGGAGGGATGAGAAAAGACATGAAATCTACTTGTTTTAGCTTTAAAAAGTTGCTAGCCAGTAAAATATTCATACAAAAAGAAAACTTACAGAATTAAATGGTAAAGCATACGTTTTTTATCACAACAGCATCCTTGAAGTGATGGGGACTATTTTTCTCAGCTAGATTCAGATATAAAGTACCTCATTCAAATATCTGCTTCCAATAAATGATTTTACAAACAACAGCTTCACTAAAGCATATTGCTTATTTTAAGTTTTCTCGTTTAGTATCATGGCATCAAGTAATCAATAAAGGTTAAGGATCCAGATACATAATAGAAAAAATCTTTTCACTTGAAAGGCAACATCATTCAGCCACATCTTTTACTTTCTGCTCAGTCTCCCCTTTCAGTAAGATTTAACCTCTTAAGGAAATTGTTTTAAAAGCAGTTAAAAATAATGATTAAATTATGGGATTTACATGAAAGAAATCCTCAGCCCATTCATTTTTTTTTTTAAATCATGGCAATTTGTTTTTTAAAAGGTGTTTGAAGTCCTTGAATCTATCTCTTGGCACCATTAAAAAAGAGTAGTTTATAATCCCCTAATGTGCTTAAATAAAGCCTTCAATAGTTTAAATTGTTATTAAACATCTTTTGGGATTATAATTTTATGGCTTTTTTTTTTCCTGATTAGATGATGAACGTGAAGATCATCAAATACTCATCATATAACAAACCAATTACATCGTATAATCCCCAAAATGAGGTTTGAATCCCAACATTTTAAATTAAGCTGGATTTAAAGGATGCAGAGTATTCACAGTGAGCAAAAAAAACCACTTGAAATGACACCCCACAAACTCCCTTCTTCTAGTTTTGAACTAAAAGGAATTGATACTAATTCCAAATACTAGTTTATGCTAATAACACCATTGCTGGGACAAAAGCCTAGGATGGTTTGAAGCAGAAACTAACCCTGTTGTCACAATTAAATTTAAACAGATTTAATTGTAAGCAAGATTATTTTTTAATTCCGCTCCCCTTCCTCTCGCTCCCTTATTTCACAATCCCTGCTGAGGGATATCCATTCCAGTGAGAAGTTATATTGAAAAAATTTGGGGAGAGAGATGAACCTCGAATGTTAAGTGAGCCACGAAATAATTAAAAAAAAAAAATTTGAAAAGTCTAAGAGGCCTGCAAAACATTGCCGGGCTGCAACACACCCTGAAATTATCCTTAGGGTGACTTTCTGAAGCAAAGCACCTGCACAGAACTGATTTGCCCCAGACCCTCCTCCAGCCCCTGCCATGGCATTTAACATTCATCCACTCCACAAGCCTCTCCTCAGTTTTGACTCAACTTTAACAGTTCTTCACCAAATTATTATTTTTCATTTTTTTTTCCTTTTAATCCAGATAGTAACAAGCTTGCATCTCAAATTTATAGCAAAATCCTAAAAAGAGATTTCATAAACCTCCAAATTTACTAGCCGGTGTCATAATCTACCATGAAAAATGCCAAAAAGCTCCAGAACTATATTTTGCCCAACTAATAGCTCACCTGAGTAACTCTTCCAACCCAGACGTTTAATCAACATTAAATCAGAATAGCGAACAGCTAAAAAAATATCCTGCAAAGTCCTAAGTGTGAGTCTGGTCAGCACTTTTGCAATAGTTTTAGCTGATTGTTTCAGTTGTTATTATTCCAAGAGGGGGGAAAAAAAAAAAAAAAAAAGGCAATTTGGACGAATTTATCCCCTGATTTATCCCCTGCAAAGCTTCAGAGCATACTGCCTGCATCTGCAGAGGACAAGCGCCTGCCTACCCTTTGGGCATATGTCAACTCAGTTCCGCACATCAGTCAAAATACTGGGGGGTGGGCTGGGGCCTGACACTGAGTGGGAACTACTGCCCAAACACTTCAGCATCTGGAGAGAAAAAACCCAATTTCCTCCTAAGGGAGAAATGAGAACTAGGGGACAAACCTTCGGAAATGAAGTCAGTACACAGAGGAAGACTCAATGCTCTTGGAAATGAAATAACTGCATAGAAGGAATTAACCCAACCTATACACTTTTGAACGATTGCATTCGTCCCACCTTTATTTTAAGTCTTTCCAACCAATAATCGTTAGTATGACAGACACAGCAATTACTGTCTATTTTATTTAATTCCATGCCATTGATGTGTATCAATAATACAATTGTGAAAAAATTTGCTTTTGAAAAGGAGGTCTCCCAACAAACACCTCAATTAGGAAGCACCAATAGACAAGGGGATGCTGGATTTTGCACTTAACTGCTGCTCATTTCTTCTCTGCCATTTTTCAGATTGCAAAGTGAAGGCCGGTAAAGTGCTGGGGACAAAAGGGAGGTATCACCAGTCCTGACGTATCCCCTGCCTGAACAGAAACCCCTCCCTGTCTTTCCTCACCTCTCACTTTAGGGAGCACCTTGTGTTCACCCTACAAAAGACCAAATCCACTGATAAATAACTGGATAGATAAATAAATAAACAAACAAATAAATAAATAAACAAACTGTGTGGGATCTGTAGCTTCTTCAGAACGATCTCCCTCTTGCAGCAAGGACATCAGGTGGGGACACCACCATACTGTGCATTGATATAAGAGCAGTCATGAAGCCCAGATGCCCTCATAAATGAACAGGACTTTTAATTCCTTCAGTCTCTCCCCCACCACTACTCCTCAGCTCTGATTGCAGCCATTATTTGGGCCTGGGTTTATTTTGGTTTCTTTTGCAGCCAGGACAGCACCCCAAGCAGCCTGTCAACACAGGAGCTCTGTTGCTCTTGCACTTGGAAGAGCCTACAGCGTTCTCCAGACATGTTTTAATTTGAGGAAACTGTCCAAGATTCCACCTAGAGTCTGTCTCAAGGTCCTGCCTGGAGAAGGTCAGACTGTATAAACCAATTCTGTTTTACTGAATTGACCAGAGAAGTTTGGATCTACCATGCTGCTAGGCGTGGAGAAAGGTGCCCTGCAGTAAAACAGCGTGCTTCACCTGGCTGAGCTGGATCTGCACAGGGGATGGTGGATTTTTAAAGCAAGCTTTAGCTCAGTGCTGCAAGGTAGGAAATGCAGCATTGCATAGGTCCGGGGGGGAATGGTTCTTTTTGTATTTGAGTCTTCCAGAAGAAGAGACCATCTTACAAGCAGATGTACAGCTGTTGTCTCCTAGGGACTGCCAGGAGCCCTGCAGCAAGCTCAGCAGGCACTCTCCTCTTTCAAACAGTATTACCAACCAGGAGAAGAGTGAAAAGCCACTAAAACCCTGCACCTAACCCAGGTGGAACAGTGAGGGCGTCTGTTCAGTCTGTTCTCTGGTGCTGAGAAATGAGCATGAAACAAGCTGCAGGGTCAGTTCAAGCTCGTGTAGTTAAATGCTCTACGCAGGGTGGCTCCCACCGCAAGGGTTTTTTAGTGACACCCTGTAGCTTTCTGCCATATTCCCAGGAACGCATTTGGATGGGGGGACCTGGTCCAGGCTAAGAGCGTGCTAAAGACTGCTCAAACAGTTTGCCAGGATAGACCTTTGTGTTCCTGTGCTCAAGTTTGGGTGATGCTTTATTTACTAGCACAAACACAGCAAGAGGCCACTTTCAGGAAAAAATATTTTTACTACTTAATTTGCAATTCTTCACTGGAAAATACAGGAACTGACATGCAGTTTCTCAGTATTCCCTGGTCCTGACTGCAGGGCTTCCAGGGCCTCTCCTCATACCTGAACCTAAACCAGCTGCATGAGGCTGGAGTGAGCGCTGCTGCTGGCACAGCATCCGTGGACTTTTTACGGGGTGGATGTCCTTAACCTCACATCTACCTGCAGAGTAGATGCCAGGTGTCAACTCCTCTCGGGTGAGGACCTACAAATGGGGAGCCATCAACACCAAAGGGACCTCAGCCTTTGGAAGTGATGGCACTGAACACACTAGACAGGGCTGAGGAGCTGGCAAAGCTGGGGCTTGGCTGACTTGGAGTCTGCCAGAGAGAGGGATTAACTTGGAGATATCCGAGGGCCTCTCTGGCCTCCGAGGAGCAGGGCTCCAACATGAAAGTTCATTCATAGCAACCCAGGACCGCGTGGGACAGGATTCCCTGCCTGATCCCTGTGCTGACAAGAGTCATGGCAGATATCTGGTTTCTTGGCTCAGCAGGGGATGGAGGGGTGATGTGCATGAGCGCTTCCTCCACTTTACAAGTACACCCTTGGCAGAGCTCCCACTGGGGCTGGGCAAGTTGGCCAGCTTCTAGTTTCATCCTGACCCTAACCACAGGCAGAGGAGGGAGTCAGCTCCTGGGGCTAGAGGCAAGAGTCCTTCTTCACTACCACTTGCAGACACCCCAGCAACCCTTGCCTGACCCTTACCCTCCTGGCACAAAAAAGGTTGAGATAAAAAACCTGAGGCTCAAATCCCAGATCCCCACAGTGGATAAAAACACAGTGACAGATCACCACAATTTGACCAAGGAGGAGAATGGCATTGGAAACACTTTTCTAAATGCTAATGTTAGAAGGTGTGGTACATAATATAAAGCCTTGAATGCAGCTCCAGCATCCAGCTTAACCCCACACACCTGTCCAGAGCTTTGATTTCTAATCCCAGGAATAAAAAACCCCATACAGCGGTAGCTGTAGTAACAGAAATAACTGCACATATCCTCCCCCACTTCCTAACATTAAATACAGGGGTAACTTACACTCTGGGAATGAAAATGTCTCAAACAAAAAAATTATACTTTGCTATTAAACCAGATACATTCAGACCTTTCATCATGAAGCTTCTGATGGTCTCTGACAAACATCTGAATAAGGTCTTTGTTTGCTTTTGGCTTTGTTTTTTAATCTCCCCAATTGTTTTCTGCAGTTCTCTGGAGCACAGAACCAGGGGCCAAATGCTGCTCTGTGCTCCAAAGCAGCGATTCCCACATCAGCTGAGGGGAGCTGCAAAGCAGGACAGGTCTGCAAGGTTATAATAATATAAGCTTTAAGTAAAAATCACGTTTGGCAGTGACGTCCTGTTAACAACTGCATCTCAAGCAAACAAACAAACAAATCTAAAAACAACACACACACACACACAAAAAAACCCCAAACCATAAAAACATAGGCTCTTTGCTCTTCCCCTGGCATCTAGCAAATGAGGCAACAACAACTCTGCTCGGAAAAGTTCCTCTACTGCCTGGCAGCAACATCATATGTATTTTTTGCTTTCTATGACTACTACAACTATGACATTATCCATGTTTTATTTTGCATATGTGATCTAGAGTTCACTTACTGTTAGATGCTGGAACAGCCATGCCCTCATGATATTTGTGGCTACTTTGGGAAAGATGCCACGCTTTTTATGTCGCTTTTTGTCCTTATCTGGATCATCATCATCACCTGTGCTGGGGGAAGCTACACTGTTGTCCAAGCCGTCACCTGTAAATATAGTGAATCAAATTTTGACTTATGCTACCTTTATATACTTCAGCCGAAGCCTGGCTTTGGGTATAAACTGCATGAATATTTAAATGAGGTATAAATTCTTTAACACCATAATTCACCAGGGGTTGAGGGGATGGGGGAATGGGGGGGGAGAAACATGGGGAGAGGGAGGGGCTCAGAAATGTGTTGGCCCCATTCTGGTTTATCTTGAAGGACAGTGTGGCCATCTCCGCCATTGTAACCCAAAACAAAAAGTGCTTAAAAACTATAAAAAAAATTTGCAAGCATCCAGCTTGCAAAGGTGGAAATGCTGGCTTTTCTTCACACTAGGTCAGTTCCCAAAGATTCATCCCAATCAGCTACTTTGGCTGAGCTGACAATTAGGAAAATACCAATGGTGTTCCAGGATGGGGATCATGACGTGTGTGAAGCTGAGTGCCCTGTCCCACCCTGGGGTGTGCAAAGTGGGGTGAATGCAGATGTCTTACAACATCATATTCTCTCAACAAATTCAGAAAAAAACCAGATGATTGAGGCATTGCTTATGTTAAGTCTTTCAGAGATGTTTGACTTCCCCTGATTCTTTGATGGGAGGTGGGTAGCTAAGTGGCTCCCCTCTTCCCAGCCCCAGCCAAAAGAAATTCAGAGCGGGATAAGTAGGCACCAATTTGACAAACACCATTTGGAATTTAGACCCTGCTTTGTGCCAGTGTGCCGTATCTGTAATAGGTGTCTGCTCCTGCGAAGCAACCACCGATCCAGAATGAATTTCCTTCATGTAGAGAAAGTCTCAGACAGTTCTCATCACATTGGCAACATGTCTGTGGGAGGATGCTACTGTGTACCAGCCAGCTTGGGTCTGGGCTGATGGCTCAGTGGCCAAAGGAAAATAAAAGTTGCAGTGCCTACCAGTTTGCATGCAATTTTTGTTTCAAATACTGAATGCAGTTTATAAACAAGCCCACAGAGCAAGTAAGTCTTTGCATTGACTGCATGTGGACTGAATGACACACCCTGGCTTCCAAGGACACTGTATTTGTAGCAACATGGAGTTGCGATGTTATTAGGCAAGTGTTTTTTACACCCCCAGGCAAGAATGATCAAGGAAGTAATCTGAATTGGGCTGAATACGAACTACCTCCGTTAGGGACAAAAATAAAATATATTTAAAAAAAAAAAGGATACAGACAGTCATAATTATGATTTGTTAAACAGCTTTCAGCACCAAAAAATAAAAGCTATTATTAGTGTTATATTCTTAGCATGTTACTGACTGTGGCAAATTTCTAATTGTCCTTATGACTTGGCCTGTGTCTTTAATGAAACGGTAACCTTGGGTAGTTACAGACAAACACAAGATTTTTATGAAGAAATTAGATATCCGACGAATTCTTTGAAAGCCCAGTATGTAAAAAAGGGCTTTTATACAGAGAAGCAATTCACCATATAAAATAATAATTCATAAAAGAAACATGAGCAAAGGAAACAACTCAACAGCATTTAAAATTCCATGGGCTAATCTACTTTCTGTCTGCGAGAGGCAAACAAGGAAAAGAAAAGTATTACGCATTCATTGATTAAAAATGAAAAGCTTCTAACCTAATGACACTGCCTTTCACCACCTCCCTGCCATCGTCCACCCACCCTCTCCCCCCACCCCATTTTTTTAAAAAATATACTCATTTCAAACCCCCTTCAGATTAATTTCGCAGGCATTGCCTCATGCCTGACGGGAGGAGGACTCATTGATAATTTATGGAAATATCTACTATAATCCAAGGGAGATGACTTTTTTTCCAGCTTTGTGCATCAATAGATAATCAAGGCCTTCAAGCAGCCTTAGCTTCCCATTACCTCGGGCAAGAGAATTCCTGAAAGCATGCCTCCAGGGCACCTGAATTATATCCTCCATTAGGGGAGGAAAAGCTTTCTGCATTCCACCTATAACACTCCCCAGAACCTTTCCTGTTTATTTCTGCTGTATGAAAGCAGAAGCATTAGGAACAGGATTTTTTAAGTGAAGACTTATGTAGATACAATGGAGAAACCTTTCAAGCGCGAGCCAGATCACCTCCTTCAATCCCGGGCAGTGACCTATCCCAAATAAAAGGTTTCTGTTACATCATTAGCTCAAGCCAAAAACAGCCTTGGCTTAATGCACAGTTTGTTCTTCCTACTGTTTTTAGGCAAATACTGCTACTTTACTCCCATCTGGGAGGGAAATTACACTGCTGGGCTGTAATCTAAGACAAGATTTTCATTGGAAGCAAATGCTTTCAATCCAGTGTAAATACTGGTGTATGTTCAGAAAAGCCTAAAACAATAAACCCTGGCCTCGACCGACACAAGTTAGAGAAAGTGAAAAGCAGGGAGAGGATAAGAAAGCACCCAGCTATCCTTGGAGCAAATGCTTCAGTAGACTTCTGTAAATTGTTTAACCTCTTCCACTTTTTTTAAATGGAAAATTGATCCCGTAAAGACTGAAACCACAGAGAGAAGTCTAAATGGTCAATTGTGGATTTTAGTATTTCCATCTACTTTGCAACTCGATACACTCACCTCTGTGAGGTCTCCAGAGATTCCCCCCTCCTTTTCTTTTTTTTCCCCTCTTTTTCTTCCTTTCAAAGATCACTAAACAAACTTGAAGCACCACTGACCAGCCACACGGTAGCAGCTACGAACTGCATTTGTAAAATGTCGGTGGCAACTCTGTTCCAGAAGTTGACTTCTCCTGCCGCCAAATGAAGGCGAACTGAAAAGGTGGAAATAATCATAGAAATGATGCTAGTCCATAAACAAGCTTACAGCCTCATTAGTATAGCGGGAGGCTCCACTGGGTGATTTATGCTTGTTTTGCTGATGCCATGAGGAAATGCCATAGGGCAACTTTAGCCAGCTGCTAATGGTTTCTGACAGCTTCTTAGCAACTAGTGCAAGCAACGCTGTGGCGTTTGCTAGTGACAGAAACTGAAAATGTCATATTATCTGCCCATGTGTCACGAAGTCCGTGTGGCAATTAACTAGCAGGCCAGTGACTGAGGGGCCACAGGCTCTCCAGAATGGCCCATGGCTATCTGGGGTCAGAGCGGGCGCGCCGTTCGCCTTTACGCTGCACATATGCATGGGTGTGTGCATGATCCCCATCAAGCTCCCTCTGCCCCGCTCGCTGATCAGTTTGGCCCATGCGGATCCTTTGTCCATGGAGAAACTCCACCTCACTTTCTCTTTAGGCATGACGTGACATTATCAGAGGAACTGCAAGTAATCTGTCTTGATATGATGGTTGGAAATGGCACTTTAATTGGCAATACCTGATTCCCTGGTTTTGAGTGCTGGATCCGAAGGTGCTAGCTGTTTTTCTGCTCGCTCGCAAATTAGTCTAAAAGGATTTAAGATCACTGAAGCAGACTCGTTGCCTGTCAAATTGCTGGGAGCGCAGCAACTCTGCACAGCAACTAGAAGCTATTTAAAAAAAAAAAACAAACGCGGAGCCTGTAAGGAGCGGAAGGAGAGCCCGGACTCCGCACGCCCATTCCCTGGCGAGCAGAACCAGGCGCTATATGTCAAACTGTCAAACCTTTCAGTGTGGCCGTTTGCCCTTTCAAATAATATTTAAGAATTGTTTTTACACAATTTTTTATAGGCCATGGTCTAGTGAAAGAGGCCAACCGACAAAGAAAGGAATTTTTACTACAATTCGTCCGTGGACGATTTCTTGCCAGACCTGGGCCAGTCCCCATGGAGCGAGGCAGGTGACCTGTGGCAGCTCCCTGGCTGTTGGGGAGCTCCAATTTCAAACGCCTTCAACTCCAGCATCCCAGAGTTGCCTATTTAAGCACACCCAGGCATTTAGGCTGTGCTATCTTGATCCTTTCAAGAAAGGATAAAGCAGCGTTTATCGTATTCAGCCCTGCTGAATGGGTCAGGCTGGCCGTGCCAGCAGGGGCTCCTCTCACTGCGTCCCCCTCTCTGCTGTCATCGCCTCTTACGACTTCCCTTCCCTTCCCCTCCCACTCCCCCAAAAATCAGAGGCAGAAGCAGCAAAGGCCAAGTGACTTTACAGCAGCCCTTCAAGTAGTAATGCTCTCTTTGTCCTGGGTGATATGTTATAAACCTTTGTTGGCAAAATAGGTGCTTCTGGAGAGCAGCTTGGCACAGGCACTCGCCTTCAGCAGCCATGGTCGTGGCAGAAGTTTACTGGTGATTCAAAGTCTCCTCCCTCACTTCCACACCAAACCAAAATTAAATGTCATCACCCTGCGACGCTGGAAAGTCTGGCAGTGTGGCACAGCTGGGCAACTTTCAGCCACTCCAGCTCCCAAATCAATTCTCAGACCTCAACCATCGAGGCTGCCCAGATATGACATAAATATTCCCAATCCCAAGTCCCAAGTCGTGGAGCTTTCAGAAAGTTTGGAAATTCAGATGTCCTAAAAACTCCAGCTCTTTGCTTGACTACAAAATCCATGCCTCTGCATGGAGCTCTTTCGACTAACATCCTCAAATGATTTTAAGAGACCAGAAGCCTCAGTATCAAAGTGCCAAATACAGCTTTACCTAAAGTACCTTCACCAGATGTAACAGGTTATTTCTCATTCCACCTACCCCTGTCCTACTATCAAGTCTGCATTTGGAGTACAAGTATTTTTTATATCAAAGAAAACCAGACTATTCTAAAAAACCTGCTTCCCACACCTCTGCCAGGGGATCTGAGAGAGCTTTTGGGGTCTACTGTTCAATTTTGTGGGAGAGGGTAAAAGCAGGGCATCGGCTTAGCTGAGGTACACCAAACAATATGATAAACACTCTCAGCTTTTACAGTCCAGTTCTAGATAGGCATCTAAATCCACTGCTTTAAGGAGTTCACAGGAGAAAATGTGAAAGATGTGCACCCAGAAGCCCTAGGAAAGGCCTGGGGCAACTTCTAAGTGGACTGACTAAAAGCTCCCTATGTATGTATGTGTCCAAATGTCTCCTGTTAAAAAGAGTTTCTGCCTCCTAGAAGAAGTTCACAGTTTGCATTTACTTTTGTATTTCATAAGCTAATGTAACTTAAATATGCACTGTATTTGGATAAAAACTGTTGACTTCTGTACTAGATTTTCAATGTGTTGAGTGCCATGAGCTGAAACACCTAAAATGATGGCCCAAAGTTCTTTGTTTTTTCAGTAGTATTTTTTTTTCTGTAATTCTATCACATTTTTTTTACAAGCATTTAGATACAAGTTCTTCAAATTCCTGCTTCCACTAGCATGAGCAATCCTAAACTCTCTACGCCAAATATTTAACTGTTCACTGTCCACCTGCAGCTCTGTTGGTTCCTTTCTCTTTTAACCACTCCAACAACCAAAATCGCTTTAGGAACCTCTCCAGATAACTGGAAAGGAAGATTCATTAACATTAAGCAACATAATGCACTAGAGAGATTTTAAGTGGCAATATTACTTTCCTTAACCTTTCTTCTTAGTCACATGCCATTTTAGAGTAACTACTATAATTTCCACAGCTTTACCTATGTTATCCCTTACAGAAACAAAACTCCAGTTTCCTAGATACCCACACATCCTCCATGACGACTTTTTGCGGAGCAAAGCCAGGCTTATGTGTGAAATTTTCCTATAAGGTGCAAAATTACGACTTCTCAAAAAGCAGGTCCACGGATGCAACAAGCTTTTCTGTGAAGCAAGAGAGAGGGAATCTGCTACAATGTACTGTTCACAGGAAACAGAACAAGGATCATCATTTCAGACCACCAGCTTTGAACCGTCTTGGGCAATCAACGAAGAATGTGGAAATTTCTTTATATGTATATATTTTTTAATTTGTTTCTGACACAACCAGCTCCAACTTGGCACAGGAATTTGGCGAGCAAAAGTCACAACCAAATGACTCTGATGCGAGTCAGTGCAGCTATTATTCGTGCCCACATGGACTGAAGGACGAGTTCACTACTCAGAAAAGATTATTCCTCCTTAGAGCAAGGTGGTTAAGGAGGCAAGCTGAGCAGCACAGGGGCTGAGTGCTCAGGTATGCCAGGAGAGAGCTGGAAGGCACTGACACAGTCTGTGGGTACGTGCACAGCTGCTAAACCAAGCTGTACCTATCCATTGAGGAGAAATAGAAGTTTTAACATTAAAAGGCCATTAAGTTTAGAAGATTTCCCTGGAACACATTATTTTAAAATTTAAACACACATACATATATTGCATATGCAACATTAACCCACTGACTGCTCTCAATCTGCCAATGCCCAAGCAAGACACACAAGCTGAGAATGGGACTACCAGCAAAATGGTACTTCAGAAAACATAAAATAACAATGCAATTTCCTTATTGGGAAAAACATTTTCTATTATTTTGGATCCATGGTTAGTCAGACGTGGTGAAGCACCCACTCCTGGAGCTCCTGAGGTCAATGGCAATCGTCTCAGCACACTGAATGGCCTACATAATGCCCCAAAAGTGATTTGCAATGATGATGTAGCTCTGCTTGCGAATTTGAAAAGTGGTGTTGATGAGGGACCTTTTTTTTTTTTTTTAAATATTCCTTAAGGAGAAAGCCTTCTCAAATACACTTAATAAAAAGTTAATGAGGAACAACAAGGTTGAAAGTGAGCATCAGCAAGGAACAAATACCACGTGTCTGGGTGTGCACACATCTCTTAAGGAGATGTAACACATGTTTCATGCAAGGATTCAGACCACGACGTAAACAGTGGGAAGTTGTCAGTCACAGCTAGTATCCGTACTTACAACATACTGAAGGACACAGTTGCAAAAATACCCTACACAAATATTCATAGATAGCTTAACCCGAACAAGTATAAATTACACTCTGGCATTTCACAAATTTTCAAAGTTTTTCTTGAACAATAGTTTGTTCTTCAGAGACAGGAGCACCTTTTTCTAGTAACTCAACCCTCTTTTTTTTTTTTACTTGAATTCCCTTCAGGCAAGCAACGAGCAACTTGCAAATAATATAAACAGCATCGATGAATAGTGGGGGAAAACCCCACAGATTTTACTCATTTTCATTTCTTTGGCAGCTTTTTACAGCTGAAATGAAGGAAACCTCTTCTCTTGCACCAGGTAGCACTTCTTAATGAGGTTCAGAAAACTACGTTATTATGGGTAAGTTGTGCGATATTTCTGGAGCTGTGCATCGCCGAATGAAATACTGAAAATAAAGCAATTCATTGTACGGGAAGCAAACAACTTTCTGCTGCCAGCAACGAAAGTTTACTTTGAGCAGTTAGAAGCAAATGCCCTACAGAAAAGTATCTGGTTAAACAGAAAAACATCCTGCTTTAACCAAGAATGGTAAGAAGCTTAAAAGTTGGGTTTTATTTTTCCTAACCGAAACGCCACCATGATGACTCTACAACTTCTTGGGAAAAGCTGTTTTTTTGTCATCCTCTTTTGTTCAAATACAGGTCTTTTTTATGAAACCTGTTCTCTCCAACCTCATCAGGAGAGCTGGTGCCAACCAGCTGCATTCTCCATGAAAAGCCAGCTGCATATGGCTGAGACAGAGGTAAATCCACCACTGGATTCCATCAGACTTACTTCCTTGTAAAGCAGGAGCACGAGAAGCAGCAGGAGGACAGGACTGCTCCGCCATGGGGGAAATATGCCCAACTAATACCCCAAAGGGCCATGAGGTCAACTTCTGTAAATCTCTATAGCTCCTTAACAACTGGCTCTATCTTCGTGTTTATCCAGCTCCTAAGACACTTGACTCTTGGACTGAGCACAAGCAGCTATAAGAGGCTCAAAGCAAAGATCAGAAGCATATTACGTATAAACTAAGGGATGCATTATCTGTAGAAACAGTTTATTATGTGGAGCATTTAAGTAGGCTTCCTTCCCTAAACATAGCTAAATTGCCTTGGGCCCTGCCTACATGCCTGCTCCAGAGGAGAAGATGCTGTAGATTTCCAGTCTTCAACAAAAAATGTGTGCCAGAACCTTGACACTGTCCAGATAACTCAAAATGAGGTTATTCTATTGGAAATACTTGAAAAAAAATTAAAAATTGTTGGGCAAGACAAACCAAAATACTTGGGATTGTTGAACCAAACTAAAGCATTTTACTTTGGGCCAATCCAAGACCAATCAGTGCTGGCTCAAGCTGCAGTTTGTACTGCAAAGACTTCAGTTCAGATACTGTTTGCCCCAAATCCTCTCTTGCAGAGCTGGATCCCCTATGCCACTGGAGTCATCCAGCCATAATGAACAGGAGAGAGTTGGTCTAGCTGTGGCTCAGGCAAGTCAGGATTCATGACCTACCAAACCCACAACTTCCCATTGGAAGTTGCCATGTGGTTTGCGTCACGTAAAAAAGTTCTTGCGGATACGCAATGTATTTTCTTCTACTGCCATTCATTTTAAAGTAGCATCAAAGCAAAAAAATTTTCTCTGTCCCTAGTCCATCAGTTACATCATCTGACAATAAAAACCAAGACACGTATGAAAGAAAAGTAACACTGAACTTCATTTTGCATGCTATGGCTGCATCACGTACTCTATTTCCCCACGTACAGTGACATATATTGTCACTTTGCAACTGCAAAAGACAGATCTAAAATAAATGAGAATAAAATGCCCCCATCTCATCTACCTTTCCTCTTCTGACAGTACCAACATCCCCAGTGCCATTGTTAAAAACCACCCATCATGTCATACAGCCTTATAAAGATCCACTTGCTCCAGCAAATCACAGCCACTGAACCCTCCTGACTGGGCAGCTAATGAAAAGACATCTGGCTTTAAACTCATGGCACAAATTAATTATTTCTTCTTACTCAAAACAAGAGGAAGACAATTTTGATTTGTTTGAGAGTATTAATCCAAAAACTTTTGTGAGGCAACCTGGTAATTCCCAATGCATGACCCTGTATCTCACGGCCATGGAAAGGAGGGCAGAGAAGAGGGGTGGCCATGTCCACGCAGAAGAACCACTTCCACAAGCTGTCTTTGAGGCCCACATGCCTGGTGGCCTAAACTACTACACAGAGAGGGTCAGAATATCAGGGACTTGGGAATCTCCCAGTACCTGGGCTCCATAAGAACAAGGCAAGAGTTGGACCCATTTGGACTGCACCATGAATTTCCTCCCCTCATCCTGTCCTCACTCTGTCTGGGATGCTCAGAAGCAGCCTGCTTCATCCCCCAAAGACAAAACCTTATGTTACCATGCATCAACTCAGGAAAAACACCTGAATTATAAAATAATGCATCCCTCTGTCAGACCTTTTAAGGAAAGGGCATAGACAGAATTAATGTTTTTCCCCACTGCTCCTTGCTACCCAGCATCCTAACTTCACTCTTTTTCCTCCAGTAAAAGGTGGTTGCTCTGGAGTGTCCATGACAACAGTGGGAGGCTGCTCCTTGGGAAGGGACTGTGGAGCCAAAAGGACTAAATCTGACAGAGCCAAGTTCACAAAAACTTTTCTTCCTCAACTCAACTGCTCCTCTCCCAGCATAAAAGGCAAATCTGTTCTTATGAGGTGGCACTTAGGAAAGGCCACAATAGGAGAAGAAGAGTCCTGAAGTCAGGCTTTAGAGTGAAGGCATGGTGATGTTGGGTCTGATGGCCAGCAGCAGGCACACTGCTGCTGCTCACACAGCTCCTGCTCTGCCCAGATTCCGTGGCTCTACACGATAAGAGGGATCACGCAATGACCACGGTGGTGATCAGGCTACCAACTCTTCTTCTGCTGCAAACACTTTCCCCTCAAATATTCCTTGGGTATGGGCAGGTAGGGTTCAACCTCTGCACATCCAGGTGGCTGGTGTGAACCCAGCTCCCATGGCAGAGCCTGAAAACTCAGAGGGCTCAGAGAGCCCTTCAGGGAAGTAACAGTGATGGGGAGGTGGTCTTGATCCTGCTCCTTGTGGTTGGCCACTGGTCACCAGGCTGAGGTCCCCTGATGGTCCCCACCTAGGGGCATGCAGGCAGTGACAATCCTTTCAGGCAGTTCAGTCCTACTAAGTTAGCACGTCCCCTTAGTCTCCAACTTAATGTATTCATGCCACTGCTATGTTTTTGGCTTCCTACGACTTTCTATCACAGCTTCTGGTGTTTTGATGTTTGATTTACAGTGCAGTTACAGTTTAGGTTGTGGGTTTTTTCCGTATTAAAACAAACAAACAACAAATCCAAATGCAAGTCATTCAGGCACAAGCAACTGTCAGAGTCCAAAACACACAATGAAGGCGAAAGAAAAGTCAGATACCAACGCTGGACGCTTAAAAAGTTCCCCTGGAATATCACCTACAGGTTCACGTGCACCTTATTTTTCCCTCTTTTGTCTTCCATCACTCCATATTCCTAGATATTACCTACCTAGAATTATCTTGAATAGGCAAACTGACGGGAGGAAAGGGACAATCTTCTGGTGCACTCCAGAATTTGATTATTGTTTATATCACTACATCTCATGGCATCAAAGTTGCAACTGTGAGAGGGATGAATGATGGGAAGGAGTTAACTCAGCTCGTCTCTCTTTGATTCTGTAAGAGCGTTCAACCAAAATGCCACAGAAATCTCAAAGCAAAGCTGGATCATAGCAAAAAGTCATCCAGTGTCTTAAGAAAAAACAAACAAAATGTATACATCCTTCAAAAAGCAAGCCAAAATTACTTCTGGTTTCTTTTTCAACTCACAGGATTTGTCATTATCACTAAGAACAACAGCAGTAGAAATGCATAGAAAGCAAAAACTGACTGCTTTCAATAATTTGATGTACTTCAAATGACATGAAAGAGTAAACAAAGAAGCTAAAGAAAACCTCAGGTTCTAGCAGGCTGAAACCACAGGCATCAGCTTTCCCATGGCAGGTATAGACCACAAGGAAGAATAATCTTGCTTTTCTGATGAAACAACCACATCCTTGTTGAAAGGGCTGAGGACCTTGTCTCACCCCTTCCACCCATCAGCGATGGAAGATGACTCTCACCTGCCTGGCTCACCACTCCATCTGCCTTCTCCTAAGGCAGCCTTGCAGAGCCTACAAGATCATCAGCTTCACCACGTAACTGCCAGATATCCTGTGCAGATGGTACCCTCCCAGCTGAGGCTAGCAACGAATATATTTCTGCTGTGTACCCCACCTTCTTCACCTCAACTCTCAGGCCGTGCAATTCAGCTGATGTGCAAGGACATGCCGCACACACGCAGAAGCCAACGCTGCACCGGGTCAAACACCAGCAATGTCCCCATGTCCTTCCTGTCCAGGCGGATATCAAGGAAGGTTTTATAGACATCAGTTGCCTCATAAAGGAAAAGACAGACTTTTCTAAGCATGCCGTAAATGCCAGGAAAAGAGAAGAATGGAAAGGAAATGAAAGGAGCAACCTGGAAAGGAGAACGGAAAAGCAGGAGACCTTGGCTCAAGCGAGAGAGTTGACCACAGTTTTAGCCCTGCCTTCATCTATAGAAGATGTTTGCTTTTAATAATCTCGGAAAAAATGTGGTGCATGAGCTAAGTCAGCCCCTGGGCAGATTTAACTTGGGTGACCCGAACTTACTCTGCAGATCACCATAGGTCTCTCTGACCTTGGCAGGGACACAAGGATCATATTTTCTCGGGGATGAATTACTCTGGAATAATTCTGCCAATGTTTAGACATAAATAGTCTTTTATTTAGGACTGTGAAAATACATTCTCTCTTTCTGCCTCTCACCTTTCCAAACAAAATCTATTTATTGGAATAAGGAAAGCCCCACCCTTCATTAAGGTCTCGGTACACATCTCAAGGGCCAGAGAGAAGCTTGGCTGCTTCATGCTCATGGCAACGTGTTTTCAGACATTGCCTTCAGCAAGATGCATTTTGGAGTTAACTGGTAAGATTTGTTGCTTTTGATTGGAGTGGTCAGCGTGCACATTTACAGATGAATATACAAATACTTTCAGACACAAAGGAGGTGGTATATATAGGTCAGTAGTGGGAATATTCAGCTTCAATCGCCGAAACAGAAAACACAATCCTCAACATACTTCTACAAGAAAATGAAGAGCAGCTCCCTGAAAAGCAGCCAAGTTGCACCGAGATAAGGAAAAAAATCCCCCAAAGCCCACATCTCAGCCTTGCAGAAAATTGACCGGTTTGGAAGGAACAGGTAAACAGTGTGTTCTTGGACAAGAGTCAGCGCAGTTTGGATGATGCAGACCTTTCCGTTCAAGGGTTGCACTGGTTTTTGCGTCTGGTCACTCGAGGTCACACCGCGGAGCTCTGAGGCTCTGCAGAAGCTCTGCATGCTTCCTCCCCAGAACGGAGGTGGCTAAAGTGGCTATTAAAATCAGTTGTTATTCTGATGCCACCTGAGTCTTAATGGCTGAAAAGATGGGGACTACAACCACAGAAAGGGCTTTCTGGCACTGGCTAAGGAAGTATCAGTTTTTGAGGTCAGAATAACATCCCTTAAAAATATGAATCAGAGTGGTTCTTTCATACTGCAATTTGATAAAGGCAGGCAAAACATTAGCAGACTAATTTGTTGAAGGTCAGGACAGCTTTGTAATATATATATATATTAGAAATGTGCTTGGATGTGCGTAGAAAGGAAAGAAAATACTTGAAAACCTGTATTCAAATTATCCTGCAGCAGTCAAATAAATCCTAGTAAATACTATTTCCCTCTTCTATTCTGAATGAGTCTCTTCTAATAAACTCATTGCATGTTGAGCAAACACAATTTTCCAACTGTGTGTTTAGCTGCTTCCTTCCTCCATGCACAACTTTTGCTGTATGGCTGATGCCTTAGGACCTGCAGGCAAGTGTCTCAGCCTTAAGACTGCGTCACCAAGGCTTCTCAGGCAGGAAAGCACGTCTCTAGTCACAGAGCTGCACTCTTTCCCACCACAGTTCTGGAACAATACTCACTGATGCCAATACAGGTGATTCTCTTGAGGCTGGAAAAAGCTTTCACAAATATCTGCCAATTATCTGAGCAGTCACCAACAATGCCAGCCTCTGAACCATTGCTAATCATGATGCTGGTTTCTATGCAAAGCAACTCTGAGTTTTGTCATTTTAAATGCCTGACCAGCTGCACCTGCAATTTGTGGCTGAGGCAGATGAGAAGACAGATTTTCATCTATAATCATGGGATGAAATTCAAAGTTCAGTTAAAAATCATTCTCACCTATACTTAACAGTTTCTATGGAAAATACTTTGACATAAGCACCACATTTGCAATGAATATGATCTCAGCAGTGACCTGAACAAGGAATTATTGACCTGGAGAGGGCAATTGCCTGTAAGATCACGGGGAAGCTATCCCTTATGCTCACCCCTTACCAACCCAGGAGACTTCAGGCATATTCAAAGTTGCACATGAACCTCACCAAAAAGCGTGAAAGGAGAGGCTCAAGATGGCAAGTGCTGTACACATCCACTCAAAGATGACATGAGTTGTAAAGAAGGAGGTCAAAGTCTCAGAGCAGTCAACAAACATGCTGGAAAGCCCAACTTTCCAAGGCACTGGAAGGATCTGTACTGGTTATGACTGCTGCAGAGCAAGCAGAACAGCTCACAAGAAAGCTTCTGCCAGGACAATCCTGGAAACACCTCACTCAGCTCCCTTCCCTGGGTTTATCCTGGAGATCCATCCCCCGAGATCCCAGATAAGGCACGCTGACAAGGTGCTGAATGAAAGCCCACACTGCTGCTGCCAGTAATCCGCCCTCCCTCCACGCCTGCAAACCTCTGGCACCATCCTTAGGCTTTGTACTCGCAGCCTCCCAAGGAAGCAAATTTCTCTCCCAAATTTCACTGAATTTCATGTTTCTGGGGCACAGTGGGGACACAGTCTACAATTCAGAGATATTTTTCAGGACAGCATCCAAAGTGGACCTCAAAATGGAAATAAGAGTTCAATATTCTGCATAAAAATTATTAACCCCTTACCTCTCTACCTCATGTGCTAGTCAGGATTGCTACAAATATGACTACAAAAAAGAAGTGGACAAACGAGCTCTTTTGAATGTGTATTAGTACGCTTAAATGGACCAATGTACATCTTGTCAGTTTGGAGTAGAAGTAGGTTAAACTCTGGTTTTACATTTAAAAGCAGAGGGAAGTCCTGACAGATGCAGTGCCAGCTGCCAAAGGACCCTGTGCCCAAACAGCACAACTAAGCTAAATATGGCCATTCCTACTCCCTCAACTCAGCAACAAGTTTTGCTTCAAGGCTTCCCTCATGGAGCCTCTCATCTCATGCAAGACCTCAATGCTGTTGAGTCGGAGGCTGAGCAAAGCCCTGCTACACAGTTTCACAAGCCTCATTCATCATGTTTTATATTCAAGTCCTCAGATCTCAGAGTCGTGTGAAAACCTTCAACCAAAACCATGAATAAAGCAAGCAACTTCTTGATGTTAGGGAAAGCTGGAATCCTGGCTTCTTGACAGCTAGGAATGGGAATACAGACACTGACCTCCCAAATAATAACTTTTTTTTTAAAGTGTATATATGTATCATTTTCTGTGAATGCCAATATTTTTGAACACTTCAGTTACCCATGCAGGTCTGCAAACACAACAAGTGTCATGAGATGCTCAGGCCATTGTGCTCAGGAGCTGCAGAGGACACAGCCTCACCTACACACACAATGCCTGAGCCCTGATGCTCCTCTGATCTTCAGCAGCACAAGACAGTTTATTCTGCTTCTCCACACAGAGCAAACATTTCCTTCCTAAAGAAATGCCAAGTTTTAGCACAGATTCATCTCTCCTTACTCTAAGCATCTAAGTCAGACTGCCAAACTAAGCGTCTGAGCGAGGTGATTAGTCCTCCCTGAGTCCTTTCACAGTCAACGGAGAGAAAGAAACTCTCTGTAGGGAAATTCAGGATTGAGATGACTACAAGAATACGTGCACTATTAGCTTTGAATACTGCACAGAACAATAAAAACTTAGAAGCAGCAATGCTGTAGCAAGGAAACTATGGCTAATGAAGACTGAATATGCCCATCTCTGTTTCTAAGCAAGATCTGGACTTCACAGCTCCTTCTAAAATTACTCAGGATGGAAACGCTGAATTTAGCTCCCATCCATCACCTTATCACAAGAATACAACCTCATGCTTCCTGCCCCAAAGAATCTGGGAAAATGCAAAATTCTACCTCTTATCACCAAATCATAATTAATTTCTTCTTCCTATTTTTCCTTACTTGAGAGAGGAAAAAAAAAAAAAAGCCCTCCTAGATAGATAACTAAATTTATGTCTTACCAAACTGAATGTAAATGCAAGAAACAGGAAGTTTTTACTTGGAAACTGGAATTTCAAGCACTCAGTGGCAAACAATGAAGCAGAGAGATAAAGATGCAATGGCAATGGTGGGGGACAGACCTGCCTAGCTTCCTGCCCACACTGACTCAAGAGCATGTGTCCTACCGTGATATGGACTGGCCACAGCACTTGCTTTTATTTTGGTAATTGGTATTTGTTCCTGTGAAAACCCCTATAAAAACAAGTCTGAAGACCAGACAATAGTAGACCCGCCATCTCTTATAGCCAGATCTTTTACTTAACACTTTAGCAAAAGATGTAATCAGCGGATCTTTGTCCATTTATACAATTCTCTCTGCAGTGATGAGGATTGTATTACACTCTCCAGCACCGCCAGATCAGAGCATCCAGTCTTCCCCATCACTTCAAGAGATTGAACTGATACTTGAAAGCACATTTGCTATTATCTACTCCAGCCCTTTGGAAATGACATTGAAAATGCACAATAAAAAACCGTGTATCTCCCATGATTTNGCAAATATTGCCGCTCTTTTATTATTCCTGATGTTCCCTTGCTTGTAATATCTGAGAAGTTCCCAGGTCAATGGGATTACTTTATCTTCCTCCCCCTTCCTTTATCTCCTCGCTCACCCCACAGGTATCCATGTCCAAACGGGCCACTTCGGCAGGGGGTTTGCTTGACCCAGGTCACTCGAAGGTCAAGCGTTTCACCACTTGCTAATGCAAAGCTTCCCCCCAGCCCCCGCAACCCCAGGGGTCCGGGGACCCCTCCCCACACACCCCTCTCCTGGCCACGGGTGCAGATGGAGAAGGCAAATACTCCTCATTGCACTTACAGAAGCAAAATCCTCGCCATATGGAATATATTTTGTGTTTTTAATAAACAAAGCAAAGGGAGAAGCTCATGAAAAATCAGCTCAGCAGCGACTTTATTCCTATACCAAACTTGAAGGATGGGAGGCTTAACTAGTTAGGAGCAACTCAGACTATATTTTTGCCTACCAGAACAAAGATCAATTTTTATTTAGATTGATTTTAAGATTTACATGTGAGAAATGGATACAATTGGATCAAATATATACTAAAACAAATTGTTGACTCCCATGAAAGACAATAAACCCAAAACAAATTTCACAGATCTCATCTATCAGCATTTGAGATTTGCTTTATTTCATTATTTTGTATACATTTATGGAGCAGAAATTTGCTTAACTCTGTTCCACTTTTCTTTTACTGAAACAATAAGACTCTCTGCAGAATATTTTCGACTTGAATATTATCACCAGGATAGCATATGGCAAACTAGCAGCAGGCAGTTTATCTTCATCCTCTTTGTAAGCTAAAATTAGCACAATGCTTTTGCAACAGCATATGATGTATTCAGACCAGTACGATATACCTAATACAACTTCAGATCCATCCCTGGCTAACCTCCAATATCCAAGTAAATTGATTGCTAATTTTAACTGAGTATTAATGTGTTTAGTATCAAGTTGGCATTTATCAACCTGAGAGGCGCTTTTAAGTTTAATACTGTCATTTCACCTACACCAACTGCAACTGTAAATAAAATTTGTATATTGGTAGCACAAAGAATTTCAATTCATCTGTACGAACCAATTCTAATTTATATTAACCCATTGTGTATGGAAAGCCGTGTTGTAAAATTGCATAATACACGCATTCTGCTTTTCAGTGATGCAATATAATTAATGGTGAAGAGCTGATATACCCATGTCATGGCTAACATGCTCCTCCTGCAGACTGTTAGCTGGTTACTTTACTAGGATTAAATTTAACCAAGTCACCAACATCTTTTGGATTAAATTAAACCAAGTCATTGCTTTATATTTCTTGATGAGCTGGCTATGCCAGCCCTCTCTGCTCTTCGACCTGGTAAATCATGGCCTCCTCAGGGGTTTTTTAGCTGGATTAAATATGTGGTGAGACACTAATGTTAGGACTGCTTCCTAATTTGTTTTTTGTAGCTGTAACACCAAGGAACTTAGCACAATGCTCCTTGTAAAGGAAATCTGAAAGGTTCTAAAAGGTTCTAAAAATGCCCTGTACTTCACAAGGGTGGTTGTTTTACCACCTTTCTTGCCAGGTTCACAGAACAAAAATGTGTAGTAGTGGGAAGTAGTCACATCCAAGCACATATATGAACGAACACACACACAAACAAGAAACATTTATAGACTGACATTCAAAGATTTTGTGGCTCAGCCCACTCACCCATAGAACATCCCTCTGCTTGCCTACAGCCTGTCACAGAACTACAACACAAAACCATACCAGGTCTGTCCAATAGTTATACTGAACTAACATCACCACTAACTATTCTTGCTTTTACACAGCTGATTTCATGCAGAATTTGCATGGGGTTAGTCCAGACAGATATAAAAAAAAAAAAAAAAAAAAGGGGGGGGGGGGGGAAGAATCCTGCAGAAAAGCCTCTCCCAGGGCATTCTCATTGCCACAGGGAGGATGAGGGGACAGGAGAGGATAAATGCTTTACTAAGTGGGGAAGTGAGAAGTACAGCATGAACATAACATTTAAACTTCACTTTGTCTCTTTTCCCCCTTGCTGCAATTTGCCTGCATCTTATCCCCTGCTCTTTAGTGAGAGGCTGCTACAGTGACGTGACAGTGCCCTGAAACTTTAACCCCATTTTAAATGATGACACTTTCCTTTGAGCCAGTCAGTTAATGCCGACCTCATTCCCTCTTTCCCCTGCTTTAGGAAGGCAGTCAATGCAGTGCATGTGCTATAATCCAGGGCTCCAAGCAGGAACTCCACCGTGGGGTTCCTCCCTCAGCGCTGTGCCAGGCAGGGAGACAGTGAGGAGATTCTCTTGGCACAGCAATGAGACCAACGCAAGCTTCTCCATCCTACAAGCCTTGCTTCCATGACCTTCACTTGCTGACCAGAGAGAGCTTAGATATGCCTTCTTCGACGTCCATCGGGACACTACAGACTCCAGAATATATTTAGCATGCATCCATGTGACACTGCTATTCAGAGCACTGGGGAAGATTTAAGAATCAGTTAGGTTATGTCTGCCACCATTAGGTCTTTTCCGAGGGCGTAAGTGGTGTCTCCACATAGGCCTTCTACCGTCCTTCTGTAAAAGATGCACTTACAACCTGCAGACAATACATAGTACTGGGGTTGCAGGGGCCATCTCTCACCCACGGCACAAAATCAGCCACAGGAAAACTAAGGACTAAGAGACAAGTAGTTGAAAAGGCTGTCCCCACTGCACTTTCATTTATTTACATGCTGTTTCTTCTTCCCCACACTTTCACATTACACTTCAGCAAAGAGCAACTGCAAAAACATGACTGCAAACTCAAGAGAAATAAAATAAAATACATAAACAAATACTCATAACAGAGTAATATTTATAATATATAAATAAGTTATACAGATATAATCCATGGCTATTAGATGCCAGAGGTACCGCCTGGCAATGAGGAAGCTCCCAAGCCACAGAGGGAGGCAGGGTGGCAGTTCTATCTTGATGTGACAGTGCTCCCACTGCACATCACGGGCCCAGCTATGCTCTCCCACGTCTTTTCCCACCTCCTAGGCCTGAGCATCAAAAGTTCAAGTGTGTAAAGAGCCAAGGCAGAAAGAAGGAAGATTTTACCTACAACTCCCTCATTCAAAGACCTGTCAGAGCAGTGTCAGGCATTTGCTCAGTCACAGTCCTACAATCCCACTCCAGCTTGGGTAGAAGGGACATCAGACATCTCCCTGTGGTATTTCCCATGTCACCAACTAGTGGGTCACCAGGCCAGTGAGACGTGGTCCCTGGTGAATTATAGGGTGACAGGTGGATCTGACATCACCACTGCTGCAAGCTGCAGTCAGAGGCTGTTCTGATTGCCCAGAGAAAGTCCCCATCTCATTCATGAATTTAAAATTGGGGGAGGGGGGGAAAAAAAAACAACAAAAAAACCCACAGTAATAGTAAAAGGCCCTGTGCATCACTGTGCTTTGAAAAAATTATGTCAGCATCTTACAGTGCTGATCCTATTAATTAATCCCTTGAAGAATGGTCCCTCGCCCACAAATATATAATGTAATGCTGGCTTAATCTTACCTAAAAAAAATTACAATGCAATAAGATTACTAGTCTGACTCTGCTAACTGTTACAGCACTGCTTAATCCTGCATTTCAGTGCTTTAACAAGCTCCTACAATAATGTACAGCGTTTATCAGAGCAGTTGCCGAGACAAGAAAGACTTATATTTTAAAGAATGTAATTCCACTGTCTTTTGTGCTTTTTACGTATAATGTTTATACAGTGACTTTCATCCTGAAAGATCTCAAAGCCTATTGCCTGCTTCTGTTTCCATTGAAGTCTGCCTTTCAGGCTTCATATTAGAGTAGGATTAGAAATAAATATATATAAATGTATATTTGGGGGGGTTGCAGAAGGAAGATTTGCTGGGGCAGGAGCTCATCCCTCTCTCCCATTCCCCAAATGCAGACGGGAGAGGTGCCACCAAACAGGCCCCCTCCTACCAAAAATCTGCCAAGGACCCCATGTGGGACCTTGCCTGAAGAAGTGGGTGCAAACATGACCTATGAAAGCATCATCTCTTCATCCCTGAAATAACTTTGCCTTCATCCCCAGGCTGTCCTCCCACCAGCACAGCCCCACTCAGACAATATCCACCCACAGCCACACATTTCCCAGTCTTCACTGGTTATAGACATATTAAGCTTCCCATGGAATAGGAGATGAAAGCTCTGCTCCCTCCCTGTAATTATCAAATCAGCCTGAAAATGAGGAAGAATTGAGAATCCTCATTATGGCACGTCGTAAAACACGGCGAGGTCTCGTGCTCGCTGTCTGTTATTGGCGCAGTCTGCCAACAAAACTTTACAAAGAGCACAGGAATTCATGTTTGCAGAGATATTAAAGTCATAAAAGGGGAGATTTGTATTTTATTTTCCCACAGTCTAAATGAAGGTGAACCAAGCAAATTTGGCAAAGAGTGCTAGTCAGATGCCATTTCCCACAGCAGTGTGGTATTTTCCTCTGGGAATAAAACATTTTCCTTCAACTACTGTTTATAACTCTTATCAGTTCAACAGCAATAGAGCCATCAAGTCCAATATCTTGTGGAAAAAAGTCAAGGTCAACAAGTACTTGCATTTTCGTTTATCTTTAGCTGCAATTGCTACTGACATTCAATTGGGTAATAAACATGAGGACTGTCAAATGCTCTCAGCAAACAGGTGATCCAAAAGCTATCAGAGAGAAAGAGGCTACCGCCAGGTAATCAAACAATTCTGTTGCAACAATTATGATTTGAGTGCATTCATTTACAGAAGCAATCACCTGTCAAATTTGAATGAATAGCATCAAACCATTCCCACCACTGGGGTAATAAGGGCAAGAAAATACAAGCTATGTCTACTTTCTTCCCAACAAAAGCATGCCAGCATTAGCAAGAGCCTTTGGGAGAAAAAAAAAAAATATATACAAAAATCCAGCATCTTATTTCCTGAATTGAATTATAAACAATTAGTTTAACATAAAAACTAGAGGACATCTGTACAAGTAACTGGATCTCGTGGTGGTGTCTCCCACGAACAGTAATGGGCGTTTAGGAAAATGCTGTGGAAAGTGGGAGCACACAGAGGCGGCTGTGCCACCGCTCTGACAATCAGCACTGGGGCAGCTTCCTGAGCCAGTGGTTGCATCTGGACCAGGGTTTTTAATAGCTACAAAAGGACCTATTTTTCCATGAATTGGTCTAATCTCTTTTTGTCCCCTGCTGACCTCCTCAGAAAGCTGTTCTGTAGCAATAAATTTAACCCAACACACAGAACATTTTAGTTTGTTTTAAACCTACTAGCACTCTGGAGCAGCTCCTGTGCTATGGACGCCCATCCTTAGTTCCTGCATTATGGGACAAGCACCCACTTCCTCCATACACAACTAATTTTAAAGACTTCTCCTCCAACCTTAGTCATCTTTCCCCTCCCAGCCTTTCACGTGAGAGATAGGAAAATGGTTTGTGCCAAGCTGCCTGATGGCACGCCCTGTTGCATCACTAATCCAGAAACACGGCGTGTTTATGAGTTTATACTCCTAGTGATAAAATGTCTCTCAAAACAAGCATCTCAAGATCATAACTTTTGTTTTTTTAACCTCCAATATAAAGAGGTCAATGACACACACCTTAAAGTCTCACTCTGCCTACATCAGATTGCAAAAGACTCAGCTGAAGCCACCGAGGCCTGGAGAAGCAGAGGGGATAGATGGGAATACTTAAAATGGGACTACTAAGATGGCCTTTCATATGGCCATATGGGAAGCTCATTAACTCCAATGAGCCACCACAACTTAAGTGAAAACATTCAGGATGTGTACAAAAAAACCCCCCACATCTAAATTAAGCAATCAAAAAAACCCAAAAAAGCCCCACAAAAACTGAATCTTATCAGCCATCTTGAAAAACACCCTGTTGAAAGGGGCATCTTGGACACTAAAACCTCAAACCTCTTTCTGCAACTTCTTACAAAACCAAACCTCCCTCTGCCCCATTCAAGGAGGAAAACAAGATACCCTTCAGTCCTACACCAGAGTTTTTACATAACAGCCCAAGATATGATTTAGCAATGGGATTATTTTCCACCACCGTTCCCTGTTCGGCATATTCAAGATTCTGCCCTCAGTAAGACACCTGGTTCTGTGCAGACACACTTTGGGGGCTGCAAAAGCTGATGGATGCTCAGTTCAGGGTCAGGGCCATGTTCTTATATACACATCTATGTATACATGGGCATCCACATAGCCACACAGATGTTTAACTGGTAGACATTTCTGAGTTTAGAAGAACTTGCCAAGAAAATAGAAAAAAAAAAAAAAAAAGGACTCCAGCACATGGATTTTGCTGCTTGATTACAGATGGGCCGAGAAGTCAGGAATATTTGTATTTCCATAGCCACTTTAAAGGTAAACAATTTCCAAAGTCTTTTTCCCCTCCTTCTGCTCTGCCAATGATGGCAATAGCCTCAGCCTGAAGGATCTGCCTCCTGATGTGGTTGTTTCTCTGCTCCCCTCCCAGCTGGAAGCTTTTCCTAAGCAAAGACTGAAAGTCACATTAAACCGTGCTGAAACGGTTGTGCTGGTTTTGAACTGCTTATTATCTCTGGGGGCTGACCTGAAAAACAAGTTTGTGCTTAGAGAAATTCAGGTTTCCCCTGAAAGGCAAATGGAAGGAAGGAAGGTTTTTTACAAGGAAAAAAAATTCATTTATGATGATGTTACCCACAGTTTAGACAAAACAAGCAACATTTGTAAGTATTTAAGTTAACTTTGCCAGAGCGAAAAGAAAAACGCCTGTTAATAACAGACATTTAAGCTAATGCAAACGACTGAAATAAATCCTGACACTGGGAATAGATTAATGCTCAAATCATGACAGACACACGCTTCCAAGAGAGAATTTGCTCCCATGCACCATTCTGGAAGCACAGCCCTGCCTAGCTGAGGCACGCAGACTTAACACTGCTGAAATCCAAGTTTAACAGCTGAATCAGGCTGATGAGACCAAAAAAAAAAAAAAAAATCAAAAAGAAAAAAAGAAAAAAACAACGAAAACCCGAAAACCTAAACTAGAAGGAAAAAACCAGTTTCACGCCCCTCGGCTTTAGAGCAGAATGATAAATTGACATCATGTTATGAGCATAATCCTCAACCACTCAATCCCTGTTAAAAAATAAAACATGATTCTGGGGAGATAAAAATAATTAATGCTGGTGCTGCAGAAGAATACGCACCTACACGAGGAGTTTCAGATAAATATGGGTCTGGCTTAAATCTCGTATCTCACATCAAAGGAAGAGGGCACAGGTGCTCACGCTGATTTAAAGCAAACCGAGTGCTGCCTGCTTGATGGAAAAGCAGGAAAAGAAAAGGGGATGGCAGAGCCTCAGCAAGAAAACTGATACTGCTCCATTTCCAAACAAGCCTATTACGCTTAATTCGGGATTCACAATACATAAAGCGCCAGAAAAAACACAGGGAGCAGCCCCTGTTGACTAATGCCCTGTCTTTTCTAATCGAGGGTCACATCCAGTCTAACCGATCGCATGATAATGGCATCAGAAAAGGTCAATCAAAGACAAGCCGAAGCTTCCACTGCCTGGCTGACCTTCGGAGCTTGTGACAAATTGCTATCAGTCAATGTCAACTAATGACAGCGGCTCTTTGGCTAATCAATTGTTCTAAAAATGATCAAGAAAACTACTCGTAGGACAGCTCATTTTCACATCAATGCCTGTGAAGTATGAAAAGCTCATTTTTTTTTGAGTTTTTAATAAGCTCATAAGTAAAGCAGTTACTTGGTAACAGGGGTCACCTTAGTGAAAAGACAGAACCTTTGTCTGCCTTTTACATATTCTTTTATTACCATATTATAGTAAAAATATGCCATGCCATTACTATGCCAGAGGGCTACATAATAAAGTAGGTAATACCCCATTCTTTTCTTTTTTTTTTTTTTTTTTTTTATTCAGTAGAAGCTCATAATTCAAAAGAAATTNTTTTTTTTTTTTTTGAGATAAATACTTCTGTGGTTCAGGGGTCCTCTGTTTGGAGGTCAATAATTGTCAATATAGTCTCCATGTATTTAAATGTAAAGCAATCACCACTGGCACACAGGTGACAGGCCCACTCATTACTCACCCAAACTTCACGTGACAGAGCCAGCAGCAAAAACCACGCTGAAAAATCCAGTGGTGCTGCCGGGAAGTGAAGGTCTAACAGCAGCTATTTTGTTCTTAAACCCACCCACCCCATGCGAGAACAACTTATTCCAACTATTTCCGACAGAATCCACATTTGGTAGGAAAACCGCATGCTCCGAAACCCCCTAAGCCCTGCAAAAGCAAACAGACATTTCCGCCCTGGAAGGATTCTGCATGTAAAAGCCAACGTGGAAATGCACACAGGCTTGAGCAGTGGGAGATATATCATGGTTGCCCTTGCACAGCAAAGGGGTGACGGCAGATTTGTCCATCTCTTCAAACTACCAGCCTCTCCCAGCATCATTTTCAGCCACTTCTCAAAGCGACACAGCCAGGCCACGCTCAAATCTGTATTCATGTATTAAATACTACCAAAACAACAAATCCACACTGGGCTAAGGCTTGAGAAGTACAAGCACAATTACACTTTGCTTTTCCATAAGGAGAATGTCCAGCAAAGGACATTGCACGGCATGACATCACAAGAAGCCATTTCAGAAGACGCTGCATTGAGAGGGAAAGAGAAGCCATCGTTCAAGCAAGGCACTGCTTTTCCCTTGGGTTTACCTCTTTACTTGAGTGACTTCCACCCATGACACCTGTACTGCCAGAAAGGATTTACGCCGAGGAAAACACCCCTCGCCAGCCCAATCGCCCCCAAAGCAATTCCACACATCACCACAGAGAAGGAGGGGAGGAGTGGTGGTGAAGCGCTAAACAAGAAACATTAAAACTTTTGTTTTCAGTAGAAACTGGCAAGTGACAGCAGTTTCAGGTTACACCCTAAACCTGCCTTGCTATGGTAGTTTTTCAAATTAAAATATCTTCTGTGGCCTCAGCCACTCTGAAGCCGTCCATAGGCAAGAAAGAAAGGAGGCAGGGCGACACTTAAGCTCAGCCATAATTGGAAGTATGTGAAAAATGAAGTGTCAGTTCGGTCAATAAAGGGCAAAGGTGAAGGGGAACTGCAGCCCAAACTCGGTGCGAAATGTGCTCATTAAGACACCCAATCCGAGGGCTCCTGCCCACCTATCCCATTAGTCATCGGCCATCTGACCGCTTCAAATGCCTCCCCGCTCTTATTACTTTTCTTCTCCCATGTTAAAAAAAAAAAAAAAAA